>JAAEAF010006666.1:177307-199703 GCA_011037195.1 Triatoma infestans
AGCATCAGAGACATTTTCCGTGATAGCCTGGCTTCATTTTGTGGTGGTCATCGACCGGTTTCGGGCGTTCGCCCATCTTCAGGATGCGTTTTTCAGACAGTGTGATAACACAGACTTGCAAAGAGCAAATTCAGTTTTACACACTGACTCTACCAACCACCACAACAACATTCAAGTGTAAAGTTTACTATTCTGACGATGTGCATGGAGTAGTGAGCTGTGGTACCCATGGGTCGCTACTCCCCAAGTAATTGCATGCAACAGATACCCCTTACTGGAGAGTCTGGGAAGGCTTATGGTAATGAAGAATTATGAGAAAGTTATCCAATGAAAAGGGATAGGTTTATCTTCAGAAAAATTGTAAAATATTAAGTTAAAATTAAACAAAATTATACAATGTTTTCTGACATTTAATTTATTGGCATTTCTAATTTTTAAAGGCGGCACCGGTTTAATCACTAAAGATTAAATGTACAACTTTATTAGCCACTGATTTTTGTGAAATAATTGTCACATATTTCAATTTATCTTGAATATGTATGTAGGCCACACTAAAAACTGATTAATCACATCTAAAAAAAAAATATATATATTGAGGATAAAACAACAGAATGAGTAATAATACTAGAATGGAACAACAAAAGAAAAATTAACCATAACGATTAAAATAAAAATAATAAAACACAATAAAGAAAGATTTCTTCACGCTATAGTATTTCCTTGATGAGGTGGAAATAGCAAAAAGGACGAGAGAGAGGGTGAGGAGAGAGAGAGAGAGAGAGAGAGAGAGAGAGAGAGAGAGAAGGCAGGAGACAAAAGATCGACAGACAGACAGTCGAAAATGTTACTGTTGTGCAATCTGTATATATATACACAGGAGTGATAGATAGCTCCTTCTGGCCAATCTACCATCACACTACCCACCCACACATAACGAAGAAAACTCATCAATCGTCGTATCTTCCTTTCTGAACAGCAAATACACATACACACACACACAGCTGTTCGATGGTGTGTACTATGGGCCATACTTCCTTTTCTTTTGGATTTCGTCACGCGCTTCTATTTTTCACTTTTCTCTTTCAGTTCAAAAAGCCCAATTAACAAAACTATCCAACTGTAGGCAAAACATTTACAATGAACTAACTCCTCCACCAGTTTCATAGACCGGCCGAAAGCTGGTGTGTATGTATGTAAAACCACGTTGTAATGATGAAACCCTTCCTTTACCACTCATCGTAACCCTTCCACCGGAAATGTATAATCATTCTTCCAATTATTTATTTAAAGCAATATGGTTTTTAAAAAGAAAAAAACAGTAAAAGGTTAATAAACTTTTCATTGTTTAAAGTGAGGTACAAAAGATTCTAATGCTTCGTTAATATCTTTATATTTAGATTTTTTAAAACAATACGCTTTATGGTTACCCATCAAATAACAAATTTTAGCTTCTCAGGAGGTGCGAATTAACAAGGTTTCAGTCATCTTGAAGAGAGAATATGTTTAACTATGGGAATAGGATAGTGTCGGAGGTTCAATATGGAATTTGTTAGATCAGTATGGAGTAGTTCGTAGCATAATAAGGAGCGCCAATGATACGATGTAGACCTATATAGTCATTTTGTGTAATGTGTTCGTCGTGTACGTTTGACAAAAAGCCTGAAATGTTGAAGTAAGGCTCGTGACAAAAATGTGGATTCCCTGACAGTCTAAATAAAGCTCGAAGAAAGTTACTAGCGTTATTACTCAGTGTGCAGGTAAATTTGTCGATTAAAATTTTACTTACAGCAGTAAGAGAAAGTAGTTTGACCGGATTTTTTTTTTAATAATTTGAAAGATATCCGCAGAGATGTCAGAGTTTCTTATCTAATAATTTTTTTTTCTATTTAAGGCGCGTCAACATCTATGGTCATTGGCGCCCGGAGCCTTCTCAGTGCACTGCCGGCCTCCGGACAGTATTCTTTCGTTACAGAGAACACTGTCCATCACCCAGAGAGCTGTAGAGGCTCCTAGGAAGAAAAAAATCTAAGGGCAGCACAGCTGGACTCGAACCCGGGTCCTCCACGTGGGAGTCCAGTGCGCTAACCAATATTTAGCTATTCCCTTCCCTTTATCTAAATGAAGAACGCCAAGCAGCCAGTCAGGCAGACAACAATTCACTAATTAAAACGCACTATAATTTAAGGAAACATTAAACCAAACTTAAATTATGAGTTCTACCAAAATTACTTATTTTTCCAAAGGAAATAAACACGATAATTACAGTATTATTAAATAAACTATGAAAACGGTTAACTATAATTGCCATAATGCCATAAAAGATTGAAATTTAGGCCAGCAATAAAACAATTAATCAGAATATAATAAATATAACTAGCTAAAATTTTATTTACTTTATTATAAAATATTTTGTATTATTTTGGCAAGGGCATAAAATTCCCACAGTTAATTAGCTTAAATTAAAAAAAAAAAAAACTTGATTATAATAGTAAAGGTTAAATCCCTTTATTATTATTACAATGATGACGTCATTATATAAAAATAATATTTACAGAAATATACTCGTATTGTTATACAGAAAATGTAAAAGGGAGAAAGAAAAAGAACCGTTAAAATTTCTCACATTACGCTATATATAATTCTCTTTGCTTTTCTTGTTTTATTATTATTTCAAACAATTCTTTTATTATTTTTATTTATTAAATATATTCCCACATTCATATTACAACTACATGCATAGAATATAATCAATAAAAGAAATAAAAAATACCAAGGTTCACACAATGTTCTGTTGTTATTATTCACAATATGCACAGTTAGTTAGTTTCTATTAATTTAATAACAAGATTAAATTATCTTGTAAGACTAATTAGATAGAATTTTTATTTTTCTCTTACTCCTAGTAAAAGAGGAAGTATTGTGATCGTGTTAAATTTTCGAAATTGAGTTTTCACCGGAAATATATGGAATTGTTACGTATTTGCAAGCTCAGTGATTAGTTCATCCGGCACCAACAGATGGTTTCCGGGAATTTAGAACGCTGCAGGAACTCCGTAAGGAGACCATAGGCAGATCTTGCTGTAATAAATAGAAAAGTGGGGCAACAAGGACAGAAAAAGCACCAAGTCTAAAATAAAAATAAATTTATTGATGAACAAGCGCTTCCCCAGTTCTCCCGCCTCTCTAGCTACTCTTGCACTACTGAAAGCCGATTTTCGGTAAACCGATTTGCATTACATTTGAAATGCTAGCACTGCTTCTAATAATTATATGTTACGTAAGGGAAGGGAATAGCGTACTGGCTAAGTAGTTTGTCTACTGGACTTCCACGCGGAGGACCAGGGTTCGAGTCCATCTGTGCTGCTCTTAGATTTTTTCTTCCTAGGAGCCCTTGTAGATCAGTGTCTGGTGATGGACAGTGTTGTCTGTAACGAGAGAACACTGGCCGGAGGCCGGCAGTGCACTGAGAAGGCTCCGGACGCTAATGACCATAGATATTGACGCGCCTTAAATTAAAAAAAAAAAAAAATTATGTTACGTCGAATCAGTGAAATTGCCTAATACACGAACTGGGCAGTTTTGCTGTCTAATTCATGTAACTGGCAAGAGGAAGACGTTAATTAAACAATACCAAAATTGTTTGTGGTTGGTTCCGCAGAGCTGGAAAGCATCAGAGATATTTTCCGTAATAGCCTACTTCTTTTTATGGTCATCCACCGGTTTTGGGTGTTCGCCCAAAAAATTGGTGTTTTCCCACTCAGGAACCATCCCCCTCCCCCTCATAACCTAGTTAGGCCCTAACAAAACATTTATAGACCAGTCAGTGTATAAACTAAATTTGCTCTGTGCAAATCTACTTTATCACACTGTTTGAGAAACGCATTCTGATGATGGGCGAACGCCCGAAACCCGTCAATGACCATAAAAAGAAGCAGGCTATCACGGAAAATATCTCTATATATCAAAATCATTTGGTGTATGCCATTCTGGTACAATCCAACCAATTCTCAATTATTCATTCCTACGTATTTTATATTTGACCTCTTTCTCATCCAAAAGAAATGTAATATGTTGGTTCTTGAACGTATGTATGTACAATAAGTAAATCAGTTTTTTAATTAATATCTAAAGGTTAATACAGGACCTGCCAGAAGTGACTGACAGAATTACATTCATAATTATTTTTGAAACACTTACAGCGTTTATTGGTACAGTCTGCCAAAAAAAACTGCCCAGTTCGTGAATCAGGCAATTTCATCGACATTAGCGTAACGTATATTAATATTATATAGGTGGTATAGATGGAAATGATGTGGTACTTTAGAAAAAAAAGCTTAACCCTAATCTTCTACCAGAAACTATCCAAAAAATGTTTATCCCGGGCTAATGTTTCAAATAAAAATTACAGGTATTTATCTGTGTACAAGTGATACGAAGTTTACAGAATCTCTCTGTACAGGTTTTAGTCAAAATAGTAAAAGATTGAACGACAAAAAAACACTTAATAAAGCCACACTTCCGGTTGCTGGATTTGTGCGATGAAACGGAATGACAAGTTTGAACTTCCGGTGATCTTTTCATTTTGGAGATATTCTTGTTCAAACGTTCCCACATTAAGTAAAAACTGTTTTATTTAAATTTAAGTTGAATTTAATAAATTTGTTTTATTTTCTTTTTTTTTTTTTTTTTTTTTGGAGGGGAGGAGTTGATTTATGCTTAATATACATATTTAAAAAATATTAAACTCAATATTTAACGATATAAATAAAGTCGTATTATAAATTGTTGCATTAATTTTGTCAGGGAGTTTATATAAATTTATGTATACATATATAAATAGCCTCCCTCTTATTATATTTATACCAAATGTATCTTATATTCATACATAATCAAACATAAATTTTATATATTTACATCGATATATATCAATAGAAGAAAAAAATTAATTTTAATAAAAAATGCGGGATGTCCTTGTTGGTTTCCTTTGCCATTTCTCTTATTTGTTTTTCAAATAAAAACAATTAAACATATTTTTATTATTATGAATAAAACTGGTATCTTTATATAAATATAAATTCTTTAATTATGAATCATTTAACTTGTGGATAAAACAAATAAAAATGGACAAGATCAATTTCAAATTTAAATTCTTTCAAATATTTTTGTAGCATTGTTATTGATATATCATATTATCTGCACTGTTCTCTATTATTCATATGCGAATAATTTTTTTTTTTTGGACACAATACAATATATATGCTTTCAGTGTGGGAAAATTCGTGCAGGTTTTTATTAGGCGCCATATATAAAATTCTAGGGAAGGGATTAGCTCAGTGGAAGCGCGCTGGACTAGCAACGCGGAGATCACGGGTTCGAATCGAGCCGAGCAACCCTTAGATTTTCTCTTCCTAAGGTATTATTAACGCGCCCCTACAGCTCACCATCCGGTGATGGACAGTGTTGTCTGACACGAGAGGACACTGTCCGGAGGCCGGCAGTGCACTGAGAAGGCTCCGGGCGCAACCACAGATGTTTGAGACGCCTTAAATAAATAAAAATATATATATATAAAATTCTAAGTCGCGCGATAATATCGGCTAACTCTAAAGTCCTCTTTATATTTCACTATCTACACTATGCCAATATTCCAGATGAATGTTAAACCGGCCTAATCAAAGAAAATATTGATGATAACCGATATTAATGAAAAGATATATAATTAATCAAATTTGCAAAGTCAGTTGGCCTTCTAAGAAATATTAACGCTGTTTTCTTTCAATTAGCTCTTACACTTTATCTCTCACTTTAAAAAAAAACATGCGATTTCTCTTTTATATATATATTTTATAATTTCAGCTCTTCTGCTGAAATAAGGAAACGTATTTGAGATAAGTATTGGCTAAGCAATTTCTAATTTTTCTGTATTCTGAAACAATGGTGAATGATACATAGCAAATATGCAAAAATTATTACCAACCAAATATTCACTGACGCCTCTAAATCAAATAATTATACAGGTATTGGAATATATGTTTCTCAGAAGAAAATGTCAGTCGGTGAAAAAGTGCCACACAAATTATCCATACTAAGTATGGCCGAACTTCTGGCCATATTTAAGGCATTACAAACCATAAATGATTTCACCGAAAATACAATGTCGTTATTTTTACAGACTCCAAGTCAGGTTGCATAGCGCTAGAATCATTCAAATACGGTGAAAATACTAATTCAAACTGCACATAAAATTATAAAAGAAATTATTAATAGTTCCAAAAATACTGTAATAATATATACCAGGGCATATTAATATATATGGCAACGATATGGCAGAAGCAGTCGCAAAATTGTATATAATGAGACAAAAAAACGACCCTACTATTTGACGACTGCCTAGATAGTCTAGTGTGCAGTGTTGAGGAGAACGTCGAGCATGTTATCATGTCATGTAGGAAGTACGATAGCATCAGACAAAACTATAAAATATTTACAAAATTCACCGCACTGATTGACATATTGACGACATTAAACTGTTATACAAATTCGTAGTCGATACAAAGATACGGATATAAATATAAAGAGAAGATTATAATAGTATTATTGATAATAATTTCTTTTGTTATTGTTAGATATTTATTATTTTAGTGTTATAGAACTAATAAAGTATTTATTAACTATATTATACTATAATTGTTGTTATTGTTAGATATTTATTATTTTAGTGTTATAGAACAATAAAGTATTTATTAACTATATTATACTATAATTGTTGTTATTGTTAGATATTTATTATTTTAGTGTTATAGAACTAATAAAGTATTTATTAACTATATTATACTGTAATTGTTGTTATTGTTAGATATTTATTATTTTAGTGCTATAGAACTAATAAAGTATTTATTAACTACATTATACTGTAATTGTAGTTAGTGTTAGATATTTATGATTTTAGTGTTATAGAACTAATAAAATATTTATTGACTATATTATACTGTAATTGTTGTTATTGTTAATATTTATTATTTTAGTGTTATAGAACTAATAAAGTATTTATTAACTATATTATACTGTAATTGTTGTTATTGTTAGATATTTATGATTTTAGTGTTATAGAACTAATAAAGTATTTATTAACTATATTATACTGTAATTGTTGTTACTGTTAGATATTTATTATTTTAGTGTTATAGAACTAATAAAGTATTTATTAACTATATTATACTATAATTGTTGTTATTGTTAGAGATTTAGCAAATTATTATTAATCAGTATCAATATAATTGATAATAAATCTGAGGCAATACCTCCGTATAGATATGGGAGTTTCTAATAAAACACCCAAACAAAATAAAAAATCTAATTTTCCCCTGATGACTGATGTACAAAAAAAAAAAAATCTGGTGTGAAACACTCACACGACTTTCTCTTACGGCAATTATTTTTTTTCCAGGATTTTCCCCTAAATGAGGTGCTTCTCGCCAAACTACTTCATTTATGCCTATTAATTAAATTATTTTATAACATTTTAAATAGTACTTAAACTTACAAACAATATTTAACAATATAAAATTTCATGCAGTCAAATTAACCTTAAAATATAACTTAGAATATTAACGCTTTGAAGATTTAACAAATATATTGTATTTGTATTTGTATATTTGCAATTATATTGTATTGTATATTGTAAATATTTAGTAGTGCAATTTACATTGTTATAATTGACTAAATCACTTCTGATTTCAAACACATAATTAATTTCTCTCCGTCTTAGCATGCATATTCATTTTGTTCCTGACCGGTTTCGGATTTTCATCCATCATCAGCGCAAATTCACTTCATGCAGAGAGTTCACTTCAACATAATGTTTCTGTTACACTCACACTACCCCGTTCATTGGTCCAGAGCCTGTCCTGGGGATCACTGGCGAAGCGATTCGTGCGGCGATTAGGGTAAGCCATGAAGAGCTCTAGAGTGGGAGCCCAGGTGCCACACACAGCGAAAGGATGATGCCAGGGCTGTATAAATTAAGGACCCAAATGGCCCTTAGTCTGAGTAGGAGCCAGATTTCTCTGGTGACGGGACTACTTATCATTATGGAAACCTTGTGCAGATTATGGTCAGGAGGAGGAGGAAACGGCCTGCCACCTGCTATCTGATTGCGTAGCAATAACTAAATTGAGGTATGAGACCTTTGGTACTTTGCGACCTGAGGAGATGGTAGCTTAATCTGGTGGTGAAAGTCCCCCAAACTCCTTAGGGAGGGAGGGTTCAACTACTAAAGGTTATCGGGGATGGCACAATAAGCCTCTGTTTGTTGCAGTGCCGGGATATAGCCCACCTGTGATAGGCAATAATAATAATAATAATAATAATAATAATAATAATAATACACTCACACTTGTTGGTTTTCATGAATATGAATGCTACGACGGATAAAATACCAGATTATTATACAGCATTGCGGACTAATCCACATATTCAACATAATTAGTTCTTACTAGATGTTTAGCTATCTTTAATTTATTTGAATGTAAGAACCCTATACTTTATGTAGTGGAATCGTTTATTGTGATTCCTATGGTATGTAGTAGATGTCTTGAAGAGGGCGGAAGTTAGTTTAGAGATTTTTGGAAGTTAGTGCTCGAATTATTAACACTGAATTTATAAAAATAGACTGTATTTGTACAATAATTTAAACGTGAGTGATGGTAACTATTAACAAGAAATACTTAGAAATAAATAGGAGATAAATAACTAATAATTTAGAATGATTAAAATAAATGAACTAAGATGCACAACTAAGGAAATAAGTATAAATAAAAACTGTATAGGGACGCGGAACTGCTGCTCGTATAATGATCTTGAAGACGTACTGAAGTATAATCCTCCCCTCTTCCAATGGGGCGAAGTTTATATCAGTGTTAGCAACACTCACACCAAGACATCTGTCCTAGTGTGCGACCTTGGTTAGTTCGGTGACCAGCGATTTAGGTCAGTGGCCAGCTTATCGGTGCTTGCTTTGATGTAAAGTATTGACCCTTGGTTTTGTTTGTTTGGCCGCGGCCGGCTAGGCCACTAGTTATAAATTATTCTTTCTTTTGTTATGTGTTGTGAAGGTTTGACATTGCTATGACCTTCTCCTCCTTCAAAACTCACTTATATCCATTTTCTCAGTATAAATTTCAAACAAAAGAGATAGTGCAAATATTTTCATGGAGAAAATTACAGAAAGCTGAAAAAAAACACAATTCAGTAAAGTCACACTCCCGGTGAACCGAATTGCTTCAAACTCGGAATTTTGGCAACACATTTTATTGTAATCAATATTATGTAGATGACAGAATGATATAATAAATTGAAATAACACTTTAGAGGGAAACATAACCCCCACCACTTCCCTAAAACCCTTCTTAAATGACATTTCCCCAGGAAAATATTTCAAATAAAAGTTGTAGCTCTTTGTAATGTATAGATAGTTAATATAACACTCACTCACCAATTTCTATAACCAAACGCTCTATCTACTATTCCAAAATTAAAAGAAAAACCTCATCTCATTAAAGTCTAACCTTCTAAATAGCATTCAACAAGTAAATATAAATAAATATTTGAAGGTTATAACCTTACCCAACCGTTCTATATTTCCACAACTTTACTTTTAATTACCTATTATCATCACAATTGTAAGAGCGTCATTCTCCCACAGAGGTTGTCTTTTTTTTTCTTGCATTTATACAAACAATGGTTGGGTGAAGAGTACTAAACATTATATTTATGGTAATTAAAACTTCATTAATTTTATTTTACAAATTAAAAATTAATTTCTATTTTTTTTGTAAATATTGGTATTATAATATATAATAAGGCAATTAAATTCTATGAAATCCAGAAGAAAATATCCTTACTGGAGATATAAATGATAATATCAAAAGTATTTGCAATTATCTGAAAAGAATTTTGCGCATCCCCCCACCATTTCGTTTTATGACAGCGATGGACATATCTTTCTTTTAAATATTACAAAATTAAAGAACATCTGAGATTATAATCGTTTTAAGATGTAATAGATTAATATAGCTATAGATATTTAAGGTAATTATAAAACTTTAGAATAATGAGTTTATTGTGATGAGAACAAAGATCCATCCTTCTTTCTTAAGCCTCTTGCCTAGAGCGCAAAATCTGGTGTGAAACACTCACAAGACTTTCTCTTCATTCAGTTTTTTTTTTTTATTTCTCTTCATTCATAAATATAGAGGTGGTGGGGGAACAAGTGCCAACCTACCAACCGAGGCAGGTAGGGAATGATTACATTGTAGCGATGTCAAATAATATTGAATAAAAACATTTGAATTTTAACGTCTCCAATTTCTCAGAACCGTCTAGAAACATATTTTTTTTTTTCAGAAAAACGTTACAAATAAAAAGTGATAGGTCTATATCTGAGCAGTTGGTATTCCAAGTTTAAAAGAAATCGTTATAGTCCTTTGTAAGAGTATTCTGAAAATCTCGAAAAACCCTTACTGTAACATAGCCGATTTTCTTCAGAATCTCTGAGTTTTTCCAGTACTGAAGCCCAACCACAACGAATATGTCAATTATGAATGTTGTAGATTAAGGTTTCCACGGGTACCGCCATGATAAGCTGACGTTTCGCCTATATTGCAATAGGCTTCATCGGGGTATATTAGCTTGATTTCTAGATTTACTCTAGAAATATTCGGAGTGCAAAGTTGTAGAATATAATAGTAAATGGGCTTGACTTAATTACTCCTTCTATCTTCCATTTAAATGAACTACAGATAGTGGGCGGAGCGTCATGTTTCCTCTTCATACATTTGATTTGGTTGCTGGATGGTGAGATTTTAGACCTCCCATCCAGTAGCCAATCACATGCATAAAAGAGAAAATTAAGTTCCGCCCACTACCTACAGCCATTTATGTGCAAAATTAAGGGCAATTAGGGTTAAGCCCCTCAACGGCTTTATTCTATGATTCCTCTTGTTAGTATTAGTCTAGGAATCAAGCGAGTAAATCTCCACTTATTGAATTATCTTCTTAAATAATAACTTTTTACCGAGGTCCCTACCCGCACGGGGTATCTATTGCATGCAGTTACTTGGGGAGTAGCGACCCCACGGGTTACCACAGCTCCATGCATTTCGTCACAGCAATACACAATACCCTTAAACTACATACGCCCTACACTTTACAGACAAGCACAAACACAGTACACAAACTAGGGACTCCGTCCCTAGTTAACTGGCGAAAGCCAAGGGAGAAGGAAAGGATTAGCTCATTGGTAGCGCGCTGGACTAGCAACGTGGAGATCCGGGGTTCTGGCGCAGCATGCTGTCCCGGGTTCGAATCCAGTATGCTTACTTAGATTTTCTCTTCCCAGGAGCGTCTACAGCTCACTGCCCGATGATGGGCAGTGTTGTCTGTAGCTAGAAAACACTGCTTGGAGGCCGGCTGTGCGTGGACAGGGTTCGGGGTGCACAATAGATTTTTCAGGTCGCAGTGCTTTTAATCCCCTACAACAATCTAACAATACCTAGGTCCTGCAAAATTTCCAAACTAGCTCCACTAGAGTCTACCTGATATGGAACTAAATAATGTGGATAAGGGATTAGCTCAGTAGTAACGCGTTGAACTAGCAACGCAGAGGTCCGGGGTTCAGGCGCAGCATGCTGCGCTTAAATTTTTTCTCTTCCTAGGAGCCTCTAATGCTCACTGTCCGGTGATGGGCAGTATTGTCTGTATCGAGAAAGAACACGATCCGAGGCCGATAGTGCACTGAGAAGGCTCTGGGCGCCAATGTCCATGGATGTTGACACACTTTAAAATTAAAAAATATATATATATTGTGGCAAATTGGAAAAATAGGTATATTTGGAATCATACATATGGTTAGTTTAAATAATAATATAAATAACAAAAAACTGTGAGAAAAATTACGATTTTTGAGTTGTTCATCTGTGTGTTTGATGTGAGAGTATTTGTTTTGTGTATGTATTCTGAGTAGTGGAAATAAAGATATTGGAAGTTGTAGCCCCGGAGTGGTTTTTATTGTAGACTAATTAGGTTTATTAGTCTAGACGGGCTAGTGTAGTACGCCTACCGCGAGCACATAACAATATATATAAAATAAATATTGGAAAACAAAAATAAGCTTTATAAACATCTATTTAAAAAAACATGATAATAAAAAAAAAACAGTTTCACTTTGATTCACGAACATTTTTAAAAGGAATGGCATCAGGTAAGAGAAGGTAATAAAAGAATCACCAGTACATTAACAGTAGTTATTTTAAAAAGGAAATTACGTTCAATTATGGTTAAATACAGGTACGAACTATCATATTATCACAAAAAGGGTTATGGGGTTTGGGTGGGTAAAATGAAATGTCGTCCTCTTTGGTTCCCACAAAAAGAGATGATAAATACAGAATAAAATAAAAAAACAGTGGGACATTAAGTAAGTTGTCGCGGCGCGCATTAGTGAAGGGTCGTTGAGTTGTAAACATGTTTTTAACGAAATATTAAAAAAAAAAAAATAAATAACTTCAGTTAACTGTAGCATTTTCAAAATATTTCATGTTGAAAATAAGTTATTTAGTTACATAAATAAGTTATTTAGTTACAAAAAAAAATTCTGTTGTGGAATATTCAGCACATTTCCACAATTCTCATAATCTTAATTATTGATAAATGTTCATCAAACATAGAGTTTATTAGTTGGACATTTAGTAACCTTTATATTACATACATGTCCAAGGAGTGGGGCACCAATTGTACAGCGCACACCTGTTAGTTCTTGTTTACGCATGTATGGGGCTTCACCTAAATTTCAGATAGAGGCCTGTAGGCAGCGCTTCCACCATGCCCTAACAAAATACTGAGTGGCTTAGTTTAGATGTAAACCTAATTCACAAGATACTCTTAAAATACATTTTCCTGAACTGGTAAATTTATAAATGTGCAGCCTAAACCATTACCCCAGGGAACCATCTCAGGGAACCTTTTTGTGGGGTTAGCGACCAGTTTCTGTTGGAGGAACTTAGGAAGGAAGAGGAGACGTGGAGATCTCAACTCTGGTCCACCCTCCCCGGTTTGCGGCGGCTTGGGAAATTATCACCGACGGAGCTCCTGCATTGGATAGAGCAAGAACAAGCTCCGTGTTCTTACGAGTTTCCTCACGGGGCATTGCCGACTTATAGGACACCTGGTAACGCTGGGTTTCGAAAGCGATAGCTCATGCAGATTCTGTGGGGAGCTGGAGGAAACTCCATTACATCTCCTAACAGACTGCGAGGTTGCCACTCAGAGAAGGTTTAAGAACCCTGGGTAGCTACCAGGTGGAGGAGGGGGATATACCCTCTGTAGAGCCTGTCAGGATACTGGGATTCCTCAGGGATCTCAGACTGATGGAGGTTTTGTAGAACGGATGTTCAGCTGGGACATCTGTTCGGGTGCTGTGGCCAAGCCTGCGGCACCCAGGGGGCATAGCACAATAGACCGGAAAAGGTCGCAGTGCATTGGTCCCCCGCTTAAAAAAAAAAAATTGCCCGCAAGGATATCTGTTGCATACAGTTACTTGGTGAGTACCGAACCCATGGGTACCACAGCTCAGTACTCCATGCACTTCGTCACAGCAATACAAAATATCCTTAAACGACATACCTTCTACTCTTCACAGACAAGGACAAATACCGTACAAAAGTAGTTAATTGGCATAAGCCAAGGGAGAAGGAAGAGATTAGCCAAGTGGTTGCGCGCTGGATTAACAACGCGGAGGTCCCGGGTTCGAATCCAGCATGCTGCCCTTAGATTTTCTCTTCCTCTACAACTCACTGTCTGATTTTGGGCAGTGTTGTCTGTAGCTGGAGGCCTGCTGTGCATTGGAGAAGGCTTCGGAGGGCATAATAAATCTTTCAGGTCGCATTGCAATAATTCCCTACACAATTTAAACTAACTTTATTATCAGGTCCCCTGACTGCACTTAAACTTGGAACTTCTGCGATTCACCATACACGCAAAGACCAATTTCAAAAAACCACTTTTTCGGATACATGGGACTTAAAAATATGTACTTCCGGCGCAAAACTCTAAATCGAAAATTTGACACGATAACCTTTACTTCGGAAGAGAAAGTAAAAAAAAGTAAACATATTCAAATAGTGATGAGTTTTAAATTCCAGATATACTAAAAAGACGTATAAAGATGCATGAATAATTACACCAAATCATACAATTCATTTACAATAGTATGCATTACAAGTAGAATAAGTGGATCCTAGTCGTAGTTTAAATAAAGAAAATAATTTTATTAAGAAGTAGAGGGGGAAGGAGAACTCATATTTGCATATGAATGGTACAAGTAAAGCTATGTATATATATTATATTCAAGTAAGTAGCGATTAGTAGAGTAAGCAAGTTCTTTGAGGAGCAAGTTCCGGTTATTTACGTCCGGTCACGTGGCCACTACACCTGCCACTTTGAACAAGTAGTAACACGTGGTCTTTATTAAATCAAAAGATACCAGAAAGTTAAAAGATAATACTGGAACCTTGTCTTGTGGTTACAAAAAAAAGAAAGTAATAGAGATATCACCATTATGTACTACAAAAAAGTAAATCTAGTGTGAAACACTCACACGACTTTCTCTGACTCCTATTTATAAGAAGAAATATTGTGGTCGTGCTAAAATTTCACAGATTAAGTTATTGTGAAATAGAAATGTTATAAAAAACCCCTGCCTGATACGTAAAACTGGGTTTTTAGGATATGGCCTGTGTTGTATCCGGGTTTCCGGATGTGTATGTTTGTAAGCGGAAGCATATGAATGTTTATGTAGATATAATATTGTTACATACTGTTACAAACATGGATACCAACATACATATATAAAACGAAATTCCGTTTTGGTATCACTAAGGGAACAGTCAACATATTTCCTACAAAATTTCCCGGAATTTCTCAACTTACTGTATGAATTTTTAATTTTTTTTTTTTTTGTATTTTCCTCATAAATACGCCCAAAAATTTTCTGTACCCTTTTTATACAATTTACTAACCTAATTGATTTTGGAGTGATTTTAGGGAAGCAAGGACGTTAGCCTTCCTCTAAAATGCCATTTCAATATATATTATACGGTTCCCTCACTTTATACTATGTTATGGAGAATTAAATTTATTGATAAAATTTCAAATTAAAAAAAAAAAATCAGTTAACCGGAAATGCGAATATATCGGACGTTGTCTGTATTTTTTTTGTTTAATATTTTTATTCAAACAAATATATTATGTAAACATGAATTCCAAAAATCTTGCATTCTTCAAATTAAATTGCGGGTGAATATTAAACAATAATAAAATAGTTATTATTTTACAATATAATCACGCAATTTGGACAATAGTAATGGCTCGCTACAACGGAAGTTTTGTCCTCCATAAAGTGACTATGAATGAAACGAACAAAAAAAAAAAAAAAACCTGTACGTATATGAGAGGAAATACGTCATTACAAGGACACAAATCACTGCCTGCAGACATAGACACACACATATCGTACATATTCATATATAAAATTAAAAAACAAAAAAACAAAAAAAAAAAACACTTTTGCCGTCCAGAAAAACGTGCTATGACTTAGAAATCGGCGTATATAAAATACATAGATGCTCCCTAGTAGATCCTGCTAGAACTATCTTCAACCCATTATCACATACACACAAAAAAAATCAAATAAAAATCTGAAACTGATAAAAAAAAACAAAAAACAAACAGATGGAACAGTCTAAAAGTTGACATTTAATTTTAATTTATCACAATATTCCGCATGCGCACGTATAGTAAATCTATGTGATAGTTCTCCCAGATTTTTGGATAACAGCAGGTAAAGAACAACAGTGTAAATTCATGTTTTTTTTCCTTCTATTATATTTATTTATTTATTTTTTTTTCAACCTAAGATATAACTTAATTCTGAAGTTTGTCCTAAGCCATTGGTGTGAAGCCATTCTCTTACTGCTATTAACAAAGTTATGAAATTGACCAATTTTCTTTAAATTTTGATTTCACATCGAATAGATGGGTGAGGTTACACCCCTTGGCTCAGTCACTTCAATGTAAATACATTGCAGTCCAGAAGAGAGCGTTAATAGCATTGAAGATACTCAAATATAACATTTAAAAATTCCGTAGAACTTTCTAAAAAATCAGTAGAATTTTATCTGTACAGTCAGCAGCATTCAAGGTTTAATGAAAATACTTGTACCCATTTTACAGAAAATTTAAAGAAAGAACTTGAGAAAAAAATTAAAGAAACAGTCTCGAGAAAGTACAAAAAATATTAAGAGGATAATCTGGAAAATTAGAAAAATTTATTCTTTAAGGATGCACTTCTTTAAACGATTTCTTCAAAATTGGCATCCTAGCAATGTATTTCATGGACTTAATATTTTTCCAAGAGGTATATTGCAACTTTACAATGTGTCAGACTTCTAATACTATCATTGTGATGAAAAACATTAAGATCACGTCAGTAGTTTTGCCATTTTGCAATAGGCTTCTTCAGGGTAGTTGTTTGTTTGATTGCTAGACCAACACTGAAATTACTATCCACCAGATACAACTGTTAGGGGGTGTAAAATTTTCAACATCGAGTTTTCACCGGAAATACAACTTGTGACGTCTTCTTAATTCAAAAAAATAGTTTTTAGAAATTGATGTGTGTGTGTGTGTATCTGTGTGTGATCAGCCTAACTCAAAAATGGAAAATAGTAGAAATTTTACTAATTTGTTGTTTCTAATCTAGCGCAGTCAGGTGCCCGGACCATTACACAGACAGTTTTGATCAAAATCGATCACCCGGAACTACCAATTTACTGAACAGATTTTTCAGTTTTTTTTAAATATTCCTAAACAATTCTTTTTAAACTTTGTATATCCAGTTTATACTCTAGTAGACGTATGAATTTTATTTAAAATTTTTGCCTGAGAAAATTCATTTAAGAGAGGTTTTGAGGGAAAAGTGGAGGTTATGTTTCCCTTTTAAACTGCCATTTCAGTATATTATACTATTCTGTAAACTACATAATATTATCCGGTATTTTATCCGTCGTAGCATGCAGATTAGTTATATTCCTGACCGGTTTCGGATATTCATCCATCGTCAGAGCAAATTCACCAAGTTCGTGTAGAGAGTTCACTTCAACGAAATGTTTCTGTAGACTCACACTTGTTGGTTGTATGTATGTGGGAAGGTTATAAGGTTATGTCTATGACATCCTTAGGTTATCCACCAATGCGGACCCAACCACATTTCTACATAATATTAATTAGAAATAAACATGATGCCATGAGGCTGCGCTGAAGGCGCTGAGTTCATGTTTCTATACTTCCAGGTGATGTTACAATGTTCTAAAAGACTGGAAAAGCTTTCTTCTCTGAAGGATGTGCTTCTAGTCTGGGTGCCAGGTCACATGGGAATTTTTGGGAATGAGGAGGTGGATAGGTTTGCCAAATTAGCCGTCTCTCTTCCTTTCATTGGTCCCGAGCCAGCAGTTGGCGTGTCTTCTGGCACATGTCTGTCATGCTTCCAGACATGAACAGCTTCACAGCATTCATCCTTATGGATGAACTCAGTTGGTTTTCGGCAGTCCAAAATGCTCAATGGGGGCCCGGACAAGGCCATTAGTGAGACGTTGCTGTGTTTTTCTCGGAGCTCTCTCAGCCTTCTAGTTGGACATTGTGGTTTCAAGAGACATCTCTACATAATAGGGGCTCATGCCGGATCCATTTTGTAGAGTCTGTGAGACAGAGGAGGCAACAACCATCCATCTTATGACTGATTGCCTGTGTTGTGAGGAAATTAGGTTCAGGATTTTTGGTCGGGTTAGGATGTCTGTGGAAGAGCTTAGGCTATTTCCGCTTAAGGTTATTGTCCGATTTATTCGGACTGGGGGGATTCTTAGATGGATTAGATCCGGGACTAGATTTTTGTTCTAGACCCGGTTTATTGTTGTTTTTCTTGAGGTATTTATATGGGGACAGTGAGGCTTTGGATAGCGTAGGGTTTGGTCCCTGCCCACAGACAAATAAATAATAATATTCACAAAATTCGGAATTTGAAGAAAATCGTCTATGCGGAAGTGCTACTTTACTGAATATTTTACTGAGAATGTCGTGTGGGTGGTTCACACAAGATTTTATTATTATTATTATTATCGCGATTTTCTTAAAATTTTGTATTTGGCTGCAAACAAATATGGGCTTAACACATTTATTTGAAACATTTGTCTAGAAATATTGATTTTTCAAAATGTTCGAGGAGCTGAATCAATGGGATTTCCCTTTATAATGGCCATTTTGCTACAAACTATCCCCAGCAGGAGATATTTAACACAAATTCATACTTTTAAGAAAATTGTTAATCAACGGGAATTTATTGCAGTAAGAATAAGTTGTGTGTGAGTGTTTTTCATGTCAGTTATGTCTTTAAAAAATGTAAAAAAATATACAAAGGAAATGACTGCTGGAAATTGTGAACTAAATTGTGCCTACGAAAGAAAGCAAAATTCCAAAAGTGTCAAATCAAATTGTTAGTCTTCTCCAAAGAGGTATATAAAGTTTCTGAATCAATTAGGATGATATCGTTGCAAGTGTTTTAGTGTTATTGGTCTAAGATTATCCCCAGGTTATCTCAAATATAGCTTTTCAGCTTTTGCCATTTCTGTAATATTTGTGCTATCTCATGCAATATTTAGAATCTATTCAAATATTACCTATAAATGGAAACAAAACGATGGAACTATCAAACAATAAAAGCTATTGAAAACAATTGAAAAATAACAATAACCATAATGAGTCCATCCATAAAACAAGGAAACAATCTAAAACATTAGCCTAATTAAATTGTAATTAAAGCTAACAACAAACAGTGATTGCAACAGAATTGACATTAAAAACGAAAGAAAGGAAACAGAATTTCCAAAATCAAACTAAAAAGTTAATTAAAAATTGTTATTCCCTTTGTATTAGCAAAGTTTTGTTTTATTATTTTTTTTTTATTTAAAAACAAAACAATTACCCGGAAATTTTTATATCTTCTATTCTGATGTTGGCAAATGGTATGAAACAAGTTGTAAAATAAAAATTAAAACATAGAATGTAACCGGATGCAACAATGGTGTGGACTATTGCTTTCCAAAGGAAGTAACAACGGCCAGATAGTTACGGTCCGCGTATTCCCTTGGACACCGTTATTACTATTGTATTTTCAGAGAAAAATCATATTGGTTGAGTAATAACTAACTTGAAAAATGTTAACATATGCTTTATTGAAATACTGTGAAAAAAAAAATTCAAAGATGAAGCAAATCTAATAATTTTTAATGATCTAATAATTCTAATTTCTATATCTAATAATTTTTTTAATAAGTTCGCAGAGAATTATAATTATAATGAGGCTTTTAATGAAAGTCCTCAAGCGTTAGTCTAGTAGCCAGCTCATACGCCATTAGTGCGGAGAATTCAGGATTCGATTCCCGTAAAGGCAAAGTTTGTATTAACCCAGGATCGTCAGAAAAAGTGGGATGCTAAAGTTGGTAGCGCTCCTAGGAAGTGAAGGTCAGAACTAAACGGCGTGGGGACCGCGACTTGCTTACCCTCAATAAATATCGCCGTCTGGCAAGCCTTGGTCCTTCATGGCCTATTGCGGCATAGGCTTTTTTTTTTAATGAAAAGTCAGGAATTTTTTATATATGCCAAACAAAAGCATGAATATTTTTCATTGTTCCAACAGTTACTCCATTTTTTGGACTCAGGGAGCCTTAGAACTTGTATTTCCGGTGAAAATTCGATATAGAAAAATTTGACACGATTACAATACTGAAAATGAGTAAGAGGTGTAATTTATTGCGAGGGCCTTTTTAAAGAAGGCGGAAAATATTGCTGTAGGAGTAAGAAGTGTGATGAAGTTCTTGCCTTTTTTATAATTGATGGAATAAGGATTGAGATAAATTTGGATAGATTTAGAAAGAAGCCAGTTTCAGGTGGTTGAAATAAGTGGTTAGGACAGACGAATGAATATGTAAATCAAAGGTATGGGCGAGGGTAGGTGTATGTTTCGCGAGAGCGGTATTATCGGTTTTTATGTTTGTTATGTCCTGTTCATGTTGTCCAAGTCTCTTTCGTAAGTGTTGTATTGATTTACTATTGTAACTTGCATTACAGTTTGATGCAGTGTAAAGTATGCAGTAAACCGAATTGATACTATTTTGTTTTAATGGCTTGTCTGTGTAAGTTTTTGATGGAATTGATTTTGTGATGTAAGGGTTGGTTTGAAAGGAAATGTTTAGTGATGTTTCCTGCCAGAGGAAATAGGTTTAGTGTACCAAAATTGTAAGTGAATGTTTGTTCTGGTTGTCGTATCTGAGTGTCTAGGGAAAAAATTTGATTATTTTACTAAACTTCTTTAGAAGTTTAGGTGGAAGAGTGTAGGAGGAGGCTTAACGCGTTAGCTTGGAGGATAAAGCTGCAGCTCTATTGGGTACTCGGACATGCGGGAATAGAGGGCAATGAGGGGCGGATCGCTGGCTAGGGAAGGATCCTCTGTTTCTTTTTGCGGTCCCGAGCCAGCCCTTGTCGTCACTAAGAGGTTTTGTGATAGTCAGATCAGACTTCGGGAGGCGAGGGTATTGGAGAAATAATGGGAGGACATGCAGGGGTTCCTCCAGGCTAAAAGATTCATTAAAGGAACCAGGCAGGGGGTTTCAGATTACCTCCTGTCCCTTAGAAGGACAGGACTGAGGACCTTGGTGGGTGTAGTGACTGGACACATATGGGTGTCTAATCATTTGCATAATATAGGGAGGACGTCTAGTCCCATATGTCAGAACTGTGATGATAGAGTTAAGGAAACGGTGTATCACTATTTATGTAAGTGTCCCCGTTTCTCTGGTATTAGGTTTCGTGTATTTGGGAAGCCACCACTTTCTCGGGATTGCCTGGGTGAGTTGAAGTTGAAGGATATCAGGGATATTGCAGATTGACCGGTAGACTACCGGGGAGATTAATTAGGGGGATGAAATTGGGGGAAACGGGGGGAGGGATAAAAGCGATATAGGCTTAGGTGCCAAGCCAATAGGCACCCAGTTCAATAATAATAATAAACTTCTTTTATTCTTCCACTCTGTAATGCCACCCTTTGTACATATTGACTCTTTGTTGTGTCTCACTACTTACTTGTAATTTTCTTTGTTTTTGTTTTTTTCCAAGTAGTTCCTGTAGATTATAATTTGCATAATTTAGACTTTCAAACCATTCACAAATTCATTATTTGTGAAAGGTGGTAATACATTCTTCAAATTGAAGTGTGGAGACGTCCACACTTCAAAAAAAGCCGCCTAAATCAGACGATGTCTACAATAGACCTCAAAGCGCCGACATTAAAAAGAAAAAAGAAGTGTGACACTGTTTGAGATATTTTTAATTTAATTTAATTTTAAGAAGATTGTTGGAACCGTTACAACAAGAAACAAAACAAAAAAATCTGGTGTGAAACACTCACACAACTTTCTCTTACTCCAGTTCTCAAAATTATAATTGACAAATTTTATAGTTTGTGTACCAAATTTAATGAAATTCGTCAAAAAACTGTTCAGTAAAAGCGCACTTCCGGTTTACTAATTTTCTTGAAACTCGGAATTTCAGCCATCGATTTATTTTTAATTAATTATGTTTGGATGATAGAATTGTATAATCAACTATGATAGCACTTTAGAGAAAAACATAACCCCACCTCTCCCCTAAAAGTGCCCTTAAAAGAATTTTCCCAAAGAAATGTTTTAAATAAAAGATGTAGATCTTTGCATGTTTAATTTATATATGAAGTTTCAAAAAAATCGTCGAAGCCATTTTGAGAAAATTGCGAAAAAGGAATAAATCATTTAATAAAGTGGTAAAGTAAACGCACTTCCGGTTATCCAATTTTTTTCAAACTCGGAATTTCAACAACATATTTAATTCTAATTAAGATTATTTAGATGACAGAATTGTCTAATAAACTGAAATAGCACTTTAGATGGAAACCTAACCACACCCTTCTCCCAAAAGTGCCCTTCATTGCATTTTTCCGGAGAAATGTTTCAAATAAAAGTTGTAGTTGTTTGT
The DNA here is from genome assembly GCA_011037195.1 of Triatoma infestans. Classification (NCBI taxonomy): domain Eukaryota; kingdom Metazoa; phylum Arthropoda; class Insecta; order Hemiptera; family Reduviidae; genus Triatoma; species Triatoma infestans. The sequence continues at coordinate 199,481 of JAAEAF010006666.1, forward strand.
ATGTGTGGTTGATGTTTCAAGTTTAAAAAAAATCGTCGGAGCCATTTTGGAGAAAATCGCAAAAAAGTAAAAAATCCAACTAGTAAAGTTTACTTCCGGTTGAGGAATTTTGACAGATAACGTACTGTCATATCCCATGGTGATACCTAAACGTAATATCAAGTTTCAACTTTCTACGGTTTTTCATTTTTGAGCTATCTGTTCACATATACACACACACATA
>JAAEAF010006667.1:0-14026 GCA_011037195.1 Triatoma infestans
GAACTGAATTTTTGTAGCTTACAAAAATTTTTATTTGAACAAAAAAATTACCTGGTTACATTAGTACATGTAAGCTATTTTTCGACATAGTCACCATTCCTCTCAATGCAGGTGGTGAACCGGGGTATTAATTTTTTGATGCCTTCCTCGAAGTAGTTTCCCGCCAACCCCTTCGTCCACTTCTCCACCTCCCCTTCACCTCCTCGTCGGTTGAAAACCTTTTTCCACCCATGTGCAACTTCAGGGAGGTAAAGAGATAGTAATCTGAAGGTTCTAGGTCAGGGGAATGCGCGGGATGGTTCAGTACATCCCATTTAAACGAGGCAAGCAGTTCCTTCGTGGTGTTGGCCGTGTGTGGTCTGGCATTGTCATGCAGCAGGCAGACTCCCTTTGTCAGCATGCCTCTCCTTTTGTTCTGAATCGCCCTCCGCAATTTTTTTAGGGTCTCACAGTATCTTGCAGAGTTGATGGTCTCCCCTTGAGGCATATATTCAATTAAAATTATGCCTTGACAGCCCCAAAACACGGATGCCATGATTTCTTGGCTGAAATTGTGGTTTTGAACTTTTTGGCGGAGGGTGAAGAGGTGTGACGCCACTGTTGAGACTGCCTTTTGGTTTCAGGTGTGTAGTGTGCAACCCAAGTTTCATCTCCAGTAATGATGGAGCGGAGAAATTCATCTCCATGGAGTTTGTAGCGTCTCAAAAACTCTTGCCCAACCTTGAATATTTCACACTTGGCAGAAGATTGGATTGACATTTTTCACGAAACGTATTGTCGCGTCGACAGTTCTCAACGTACTGACCTTGAACCAGCTTCGTTGCGGAGGGGAAGAATCAGGCTACACGACAGTGTAGCCAACATGTCGAAAACAAAATCCCTCCGGCCGTGAGAGCCTCAGTACACTTACTTACTGGACATGTCTCGTAAATAAAATAAAATAAAAAAAATAATTTTTCGATGTCGTTGGCCTTGCAAAATATACAAACATTATTACCATTTATGTATAATAAAATTTACTCCATTCAGTAAATTTTTTTTTTTATGAATATACATTACCTTCAAATCAAAAATGTTGAATGAAAAGACTAATAATTTATTTAAATGCCACAGAAACGAGATATGGGATTCAGTTTAAACGATTACATAACTCTAAAACAAGATATAACTCTTTAAAAAAAAAGAAAAAAAAAGATGTAATAAGAGCCGTTAATTTAATGAAAAAAAAGATAAAAGTATAAACTGCAAATATTATAATGAAGATAGTGGCCTCAATGTGGTTATAGATAGCCAGAGACTGAATGAGAGAGGGTCCTCTGTAATATAAACAGTTCGGTTGGACAGTCATCCTTTCCTTATATGGCATGATCAGGTTGTGGCCATTTCTAGGTATTTTTTTTTTATTCTATTTATTTATTGTATCCATTTACTTTAGTATTTGCAAGTATTAGTAGTATACCATTTTAGGCGCAATAGTTTTATATATACAGGCCAACAACTATCAACTACATAACTTTATATATTATCTAATTAATAGTTTTATTATACTGTAACATAATTTATGTAAATAAAAGTCATATACCAAATGGTTCTTGGTTCTTTCTGTTATTTAGCTAAAAGGACAATTTTACATTATAAAAAATTATATAAGAATTTTTAAAAATACGTCGAAATTACATTGCTGATTATAAAGTTTTCCAATCAAACAGAGCCGAAAAATCAATCACTATTTAATTTCCCTTGCTAACTTAATTAAAGGAAGTATGATAAAACACATGATTTGTACACAGCAAAATTTGAATTTAGGGTAAACTGAGTTCACTTACGTGTCAGCCACAAAATGACTATCATTTTAAGTAACAAGTTTTGTCTGATAGCCCAAGTGGATTTTAATATGGTCGAATTTTGTAGTCAGAAGAAGACTTTAAAGAATCTTCCACAAGACAACAAAATCTTTCAACAATGAGGCAAACAAATCTATAAAGAATAGTTTTCAAAAAAGTTTAGTCTCTAGCCAACAGCTTTTTGGGGAAGAAATCTTATGAACAACAAATATTAAACCATCAAGAAGTATTTACGAACATATTAGTATCTTAAATTAATGTTGAGCAGTCTAAAATATCAAGCAGTTATGTTCGGCCAACTGGCCGAATCTTTAATACGTCGTCTCTTAATCTTTATAAATTCGTGCACGTTACGCTTCAAGATCTGGCGTGTAACTTTTTCCTATTGCAATTAATATAATTCACTTAATTTATTTATTTTTTTATTTATTGTCGAATTAAAAAAACTGACATATTTTCTTTTAACTTGGAAATTTTTAGGGGTGGGGTAGGTGAAAGGGAATTCTAGAAGGTCTTGTTTTGAAAAACCGTTATACAAGTCGGACAAATTATTGGTATCATTACGAAAATTAACAGAATTTATTTCTTTTGATATATATCATTTCTAATATATTTCTTTTTTCCTGTTAGTTTCTTTAAACAAAACAAAAATACTAGCAATAGAAACTAACAGGAAAAAAGAAATATATTAGAAATGATATAAAGTTATCAAAAGAAATGAATTTTCGATTAATTTTCGTAATGATACCAATAATTTGTACGCACGGTATAACGGTTTTTTTCAAAACAAAACCTTCTAGAATTCCCTTTCACCTACCCCACCCCTAAAAATTTCCTCAAATCTTTTCACTTCTTTGCCTATTCAACTCAACTTTCATTTTTGTAGATGATTTAAGACAAGAAACTAGTAACTTTTCATATTCTCCTTCTTTATGTTGCTGCGATGTAACAAATGTGCTAAGTTTAAAAATTCTTTCTCCGCATCTTCACGACTATCTATATGTAAGTTCAATATTATTTTTATTTATTTATTTTTGTTTTGTTATTATTATTCTGCATTTTACAATATTATTATTATAGCATTGTGGTTCCTCATTGTATTGTTTTTTTAGATTAAAGCTCTTGATAAAGACAGGAAACTCTGTCGAAACGTTGGCATAATTGAATGTTTCTTTCTTGACCGATCCTTACCAAATTTCTTTATAACATAAAATGGTGGTAGACACCCTTAGCAGATTTGAATGTAGTTCTAGTGTAGTCCAGAAACCAGCGCCAATAACATTGAAGAAACTCAAATAATTTTTCCATCAATTTTTTTGTAAATTGAAGGTAGATGGTGTAATTAGGAGAGGGAGTCCGTATTGTGTTACGGTGGATGCCAAGCCATTGTGGCTTGTTTGGTAATGAAGTGGCTGATAGGTTGGCGTAACAGGGTATCTCAATGGAACAGCCTGATATAACTCTGTCTTATAGTTCAGTAAAGCGAATAGTGGAGATGTCCTTTAAAACCTTCTCAGTGCACTGTCAGCCTCCGGATAGTGTTCTCTCGCTACAGACAACACTATCCATCATCGAACACTGTGCTATAGAGGCTCCTAGGAGAAAAAAAATCTAAGGGTAGCACCGACTCGAACCCGAGACCTCGCGTGGGAGTCCAACACGCTAACCATTTAGCTAATCGCTCCCCTAGAGACGGGCTGAAGGGTCGACGATGGGATGTTTTAGTAACTGACCTTTTACCCTTCACGTTGAGCAGGAAAGAAGCGGTAGCTTGCTTTAGAACACGCACAGGATACGATTAACGCTCACTCGTGTAGGATTGGTATCATGGACTTTCCAATAGGTTCTTTGTGCAGGGAATGATGGACAATATCTGTTCGTCCGTAACGCCTGCAATGTCTGGACGTTGTAAGAGGCAACCAGACAAAATGACAATATAAAATCTTGAATCTACTTTAAAGGACTTCAATAAGTGAATTTGCAGCATTAATATAAATATTAACATTCTCAACTAACATTCTCTAAAAACATTTTTTCGTATAAGTTTTTCTCGACAAACACAGAAACCTATTCAGTAAAGTAGCTTACTTACTTACCTACTTACTTACTTATAATTGATTTTCTTCAAATTCGGAATTCTACAAAAAACATTTAATTAATGTACCTCATTATGGTATACAAGTGGTAGGACCGTAATGAACGGTACTTTAGAGAAAAAACTTAAATGTAATGACTATACATTTACACAGACCTGGTACTTTTATTTTGAAGTTTCTTTCCAATAAAATTTTACTGTACGAATGTACTGGGGTAGTCGGAACGTCATCACACACACACACACACACACACACACACACACACTACCCACAAAAGTGCCATTTATTTTAGGGTAGATTTCTTCCATTGGCGTAACTTGATTTGAAAAAAATGTGTCACTCAGGTAGTATGTTAACTACAGTAAGAAAAAGTCACGTTCGAGTGTCCTTATATATATAAAACAGACCAAGTTTTTAGAAGGAATCAGTGTAACAAAATTAAGGTTATAAAAACAAAGAATACGTAGATTATAAAAGTGCATAAATAAGGTTATGTAATGACGTCATACACCCTATATGAAATTAAAAAAATAAGAAAAAAAAACACACACACAAAAAAACAAAAACAAAATGTGTATTCATTCCTAGAAGATTGAATGAATAATTTAAATGCATAATTTTCTAACCGCACGTATTATAAATTTATCAATAATTATATCTCCTTAAACATAAATACAATATTATATAAGTTAAGCTTTTTAACTTTTTTTTTATTTTTATAAGATAAAAAGTATATATATTTTTGTTTTTTTTATTGTAGAGCATTTCCTTTATGAAAATAATTCATTTAAAGATAGTACTATCTCCATGTATTTATAAAATAAAAAAAATATAAATAAAAAAATAAATTGGAAATAAATATTGTTAATTATAGGCAACAATGATGGCGGGCTAATGAATCTTGATTATCTATTTTTCTCAAGAGATATTTAATAATACATGAGGTTGCATAATAACTGAAAACTTTGTTGATCAATGAAGTTGTTAATTTCTGTTCTAATAAAAGACCTTGCAAGTTAATATCGGATGTGGGGCACTTCTTCAGGGAGCTTAATGGGTCCGTCCACATGGCTATCTCAATCTAAAAAAACGAAGATGCATAAAACCATGTGCGGTATCCTGTAAGAAAACGATGTCCATTGCAAGTAGGAAGGTTACCTTCAGAAAGATCGTAGAACATTAGGTTAACAGTTAAACAAAATTATATTATGTTTACTGAAAATAAATAGTTTAATTGTTAAATTGATTTTAAAATGTGAAAAACCAATATTTAATTTAAGGAATTTCTATATTACTTTACATTTCATTTAAATTTTAAAATTTGTTTAATTGAAAGGTGGCAACACTGTGTTTACTTTTAATCTCGAGATATTAAAAGTAAAAATATAGCCACTGATTATAGTAGAATAATTATTGCATTATTCAAGTGTTGTAGAAAAAATATAGACTACAAGAGTGGCCGGCTGAGAAGACAGAAGGAAAAAATATGGAAATCGATTGATATACATGGATGAATTCCCAACGGCCTTGCCTAGGAAACACGGAGTGACCTGTTTCAGGCTAATTACAGGCCATGATCACCTCCAAGCCTACCTCTGCCTGCATAGGACTAGCTACAGTTCCGACGTGTTTGCTATGAGGAACAGATAATATGGACGTAGATCACCTTGACTTCTGTCCAGCTTTAGACGATACCAGAAAGCACGTTTCACATGTGGACATAGATCGAAGGTGAACTGAAATATTGAAGCAGAATCCTATTTAACATATCAATTCCCAGATTTATAAAATGAAAAACCAAAGACTATTTAAATATATGAAATAATAAAATTGATATTATCATTAATGTATCTAAAATTATCACAAACTATTTATAAAAACCACATTGCTATTATTATCACAATAACAGATAAAAATAAAGTACGTCTTATTGCTGAAAATACTATATAGAACGTCATATAAAAAATATCAAATTATTTAAATTATTATCCAGAATTGCTTAACTACTTAAATATCAGTCAGTTGTGATTAAATGAGAATAAAACAAACAAAAAAAGATTCAAGTATTGAGGTTAATGTGATTTCAAATCTCTTAAAAAACATTTATAAATTTAACAAGCAAAATGATGCTTGACAGGGGCTAAAGAAAAAAACTTTAACTATGAAAAAGTTTATTTTTTTGGACATTTTAGACATCTTTGGTGACCTTCCTCAGGAACTGTCAAGGAAAAGAGACGAGTTTAAATTTTAATCTGCCAATCATCATTTTGCTTGTTTCACTAACTACGGCGAAATTTAACTTCTTTTTTTCTTTTTTTTTTAAGGATTTTCTTCAATGGTGAGATTTTCCTCACCCAAGCAATTCTTTTAATTTCTCTTTCCACACAGTTCGATCTTCCGAATCTATTTTCTCTAAGCTGATTTCCGTTGATACTCTCTCTCTTACATCCGGGTCTTAACATAACTATTATTGATAATAATTTAAATTTAATTTTGTGTAGCAGCCGGAATTGATGTCACTATAATCGCATTTGGTCAGCGTTTTTAAATTGAATTTCCGCCAGCAGTTTGAAATATGTTATTGATTTCGTTTAGAAAATAGGTCCTCTGAAATGTTGTAAACTCTGGAAAAATTTATAAATCTAATATTTCTTTTAGATGCATCAACGAGCATAAACTCATTTATACGTTTCTAAGTTCCATTTTTTATTGGCGTTTATGCGTAAACAATGATCTTATAATGGATGTGAATTTAGGTAGAGAGAATTTAGGTCTGGTTGATGAAATGAGAAGACTTGGTTTAACTGGTTAACTATGTATAATAATAAAGAGACACAGTCTGCCAGTGCCTTACAATAGAGAATGGTTAATGTAGAGTGGTATGAAAATGACACGAAGTGACTGGCGTGATGATGAACTACACTGAACTATATTGAACTGCCCTCCCATGAACTGTCACTCGCTGTATTTATACAGTTTCTCCCACTCCAGTCCGAGAGAGTAGTTGGGTTCGTTTCTCTTCTCTTTATTCTCTTTGGTTGCTGTTACAATCTCTAACAAAAAAATTTCCGGATGGAAAAACGTCTTTGCTGAACATTATTTTTTATTTTTTTTTTGCTATTTTCTAAGATGCTGCTCAACTAAATTGAGTCGCAATGACACAGCGTACTGATCAATCAAGATGACATCCATTAAATAGCGAAAGAACAGAATATTGGTGAAGCAGTCATTTTTATTGCTTTTGCAATTAACAATTCGATTCTTTGAATTTGAGACAATACTACAAAAAACAGTAAATCTGGTACGAGAAACATTCAATCAGCAGAGTAATGAACCATGTACGTGGTTATGAATTATGCCGAGGCAGTCGAAGATTATTTGCTCTGCAATCACAACAGTTTCTTTCTATTGATACCAATACGGAAACGTCGAAATAAAAAGCTATTTTTTGGGATGTTTCCTTGGATCCGAACCAATCCATCGCCGCTCCCCGACCTCTTCTCTAACTTCTCTTGCAGGAAGGGCATGCATTTTTCGTAGATGCACTTCTTTTCATCGTTGATGAGTTCTGCTTGATTAGGTTCATTGCCCTCAAACCTCACTGTGGTGTCCAAAATCAACGCAGTTCTATCTTTGCTGTCAAACGCTACTATGTCTGTGTACCTCGGCGACCCATCTGAGTCCACACAGTATACCTCTTCGCGGCACGCGTAACTTTTTTCTTGCATAAACTCAATGATACTCTTCTTAACGCCATGGTGTCGGCAGGTCACAAGCAACATGCTGTGGGGACAGATTCCCAGCACATGGGCCGGAGTTTCCTTCTATCGGCCGCATCATGCGACGCCTGATCACCTACTCCCGGAGCACCACAGAGAGGAGCATGATTGGTGCTGAGTTTTACCGTATTTATCCACTCTGACCCTTGGAGAAGTATACTAAATACTCTCGACTTTTTTTTTAAACTTCATATACTAATTTAATTACATACATAAAGATCTATTTTTGAGATATTTCTTTGTTTGTTAGCTAGCTTTATTTCGTGGTCACCGACCGGTTTTGGGCGTTCGCGTATCATCAAGGTCTGTGTAAACAGTATGATAACACAGACTTACACAGACCAAATCAGTTTAACATACTGTGTAGTTTTGTCCTGAAGTGCAATTTTTACAAAATAACTTTTTGTAACGGTTATAAAAAATCTGATGTCAAACACTCACACGACTTTCTCTGACTGCAATTAATTCAATTTATTAATAATTTAATTTAAAATTGTGATGCTTACAAATGTTAGTTGGAGATGCCTTAAAAATGGTGGTAGGGGTTATAAATATGTGCGCCTGAGTCTATTCAGTCCAGGCCATTGTGGGCGCTCTGTGTGTCAACCAGCAAAGCTTCTTACTTTGCTGCAATTTAAATTTGAAGTTAACGACAGACGGACCCCAAAAACTCTTCCAGAATAAATTTTTTTGGGGGAAAAAAATTCAAATAAAAGTGATGCGTTTTTATCTGTAGGTTAGCGTTTTAGTTTAAAGGAAATCGTTACAAAGCGAAAAGTTTTCGCAAAAATTCCAAACCGATTTTCATCAAGTTTGAAAGTCTACCAATGATTCTAATGTATATTAATATTAAGGTATAGATAGGTACATTTTACATTTTACTGAAGTGGTATTTTAGACGAAAGCCTAATGCTTATTGTTCCCTCAGAACCCGCCTGGAGTAGAAGCATGGCTGAAGGGGCTGAACAAAGAATGAAGACCACTGTTTTCCAGGCTGAGATCATTGGTACCACTGGAATGCTGTTGTGTAGTGGAAGAATGACAGAGAGAAGTTAAAGTAATGAGGATTCTCTCATAGCCAGAGAATTAAAGGTTCTCAGAAAATTAAATGTTCTCTGAGAGCCTGCATTAATTACTACTTACTTACTCCCTGGCTCTACAGGTCGGGGTGACCCTTGGCTTACGAACTATCCCTCTCCAATTCTCTCTATCCATAGCCGCCCTCATCCAGTTCCTCACTCCCAGCGTCCTGGCATCCCTGTCTACTTCATCCTTCCATCTACTTCTTGGTCGCCCTCTTCTTCTTTTTCTATCAACTACTTTAGCCTGCACGTTCTTTTTGGCATTCTCGTTTCGCCCATCCGCATGGCGTGACCAGTCCAACGGAGTCTTCCAGCTTTTATAAAGTTAATTATATCCTCATTCTCTAGTATCTGCTCAATTTCTTGATTATTTCTTATTTTCCATCGACTCCTGCATTAATTAATGGCTTTAAAAAATGCTGGAAGAATGTAGGAGAAGACTTAATGACCTAGCTGAGAGGAACAGAATAGAGGTTTTTCTGGGAACATGCGGGTATACAGGGCAATGAGATGGCAGACAAGTTGGCTTAAGTGGAATCCTCACCGTTTTGATTCCCAAAAGCCAGTAGTAGAAGTCACCAAGCGATTTGCAACACACATAGATCAACTAATGGAAGGAAACGGAGGGTTGTTTCCAAGCTAAAAGATTTTCAAAAGCATATGGACAGTGGGTCTTCAGGAATCTCTCCTCGTTGAGCAGGATACAACTGAGAGTTCTGTTAGGTGTAGTGACTAACCCGTTTCGGTAGCCAAAAATAGACGGACATCTAGCCCTTTGTGTCAGCAGAATTGTGACGATAGAGTCAGTGAAAACCCAAAGTCAGTCTCCCCGTTTCTCCAATACTAGGTTCCACATTTGGGAGGACAACGCTCCCAAGGGAATGGGAGAGATTTCTCAGAGACTTTTTTTAAAACAGGTTATTGGCTGAGAATATAATAAAGTTGTTTAATTGCTGCGAGTCTGATTCATTGGAGATATCATGGTACTGATCAACTTTAAGTTTACTACGAGTTTGCGCATTTGAAATGTTTAGGCAAAGATCAATCGCAGACCAATAATATATTTCTGATGATGTTATAGCGGAAAGAGAAAGTAAATATAATCTTCACTAATTCACTAAAATTTTAAGAACTGTGAGATTATATTTTTTTACTGTTAATAAATAAAAAAGAAATCCACATACTATAGCGAAACAAACAAAAAAATTCACCACATTGTTTATAATTCAAGACCTGTAGCAGGGGACTAATTTTAATCTAATAGTTAATTCAATGTAGGACGGTGGCCAGCAATAAGTAAAGCAAGTGGCATAGCAAGAAAGAGTGAGAGGGTGCGATGTAACGGCAGAAAAGAAGTGTGGTGTGTTTGCGTTGAGGATATTATATTCCTCGTGCCTAAACTCTTTACTACGTTAAGTGTCTTAAATTGGTAAAATCCGATAAAATTATTCATGAACAGTAGAATAGAAGTTCCCTTTTGATGCAAGTGGATATATACAACTAGGTTGGATGTATGTATTAGGGCGGATGGGACAGTTTGCCCTTGGTTTGCAATCACAACCTACAACACTTTACAATTGACCAGCCTCTGTCCGCCAATGTTTACTCCTTCATTTTAGACCTATAATAATAATAATAGTCCTTAAAAGACCAAACATCTTAAATAAAAACTATTTTTACGTTTTATCTATCCCTTCTATATATTCAAATTATCAACTCTTAGTGTTAGTTTAAAATTAGTTTGAAGATAGTGGGGATTCATTATTCAATTTTTTATCAAAAAAAAAAAAATGATTAAACAACGTTCACAAATTGAATAATTTTTTTTCACCTTCTTATTTTTAATTAATACGTATTACAAGATCACTAGACGGTTGTTGTGTTTGACATATCGACAAATGGTCGATATAAACATATAGGAAGATTTTTGCAATAATTTGCGATCAGGGATCATGGGTTTTCCAAACTATTTTAAACTCATAAACTTTTTCAAAAACAATTTTTATTCCTGAGCTCACAATATCGTCGTACATTTTTTTTTTTTATTAACAAGTTTTATTCATATATAAAATAAATCTTACGATTTAAAATTTGGAATGATTGACAACTCAATGTTGATATTGCGACAATATAATCAAGGGCAGGTTTAAAAACATCTCATATGATTTTTCTCGTACTCCACTTGAACAAAATTAAAAAAAACTGATAATATTCTTTAAAATAAGATTTTTTTTTTTCAGAGCACTAAAAATAAATATAGAACGGTAGGGTTATATTCTTCTAGACATTCTTCCAGGTAGGAGTGTAATCCAAAAGATAGTTCCAATAATTTTGAAGAAACCCAACACTACAAAATTTAATGTACAAATTCCACAGAATGCATCAAAAGTTAGTTTTTTTTTTTGGAAAATGCTTTAAATATACATTCCAAATTTTGGGCAAAAAGTTATAGCTGTTTTTTTGAGAAAATTCCCGTTAGCTGGCTTTCTTCAAATTTGGAATTCTAGCATGGCTTCACGAGTAAATTAATGTTATATAAATGGTATAGAATCAGAGATATTTTTCGTGATAGCCTGCTTCATTTTGTGGTCATCGACCAGTTTCGAGAGTTCGCCCCCATCATCAAGATGTTTTTGTCAAAACAGTGTGACAACATAGATTTACTCTGTGCAAGGTTTTTTGTTTTGTTTTTTTTTTAGTTTAAGGCGCGTCAACATCTACGGACATTGGTGCCCGGAGCCTTCTCATTGGTCTGCCGGCCTCTGGACAGTGTTCTCTCGTTATAAAAAACACTGCCATCACGGACAGTGAGCTGTAGACGCTCCTAGGAAGAAAAAAAAATCTAAAGGTAGCACAGCTGGACTCGAAGCCGGGTCTTCCGCGTAAGAGTCCAGTACGCTAACCACTTAGCTAGTGCCTTCCCTAAAAGTCTTAAAAGCCTATGTTATCACACTGTTTTGGCAAAAACATACTGATGATAGACGAACGCCCGATCCGGTCGATGACCACCAAAAAGAAGCAGGCTATCACGGAAAATATCTCTGATGTTTTCTAGCTCTGCGGAACCAACTACAAAAAAAAAACGGTAGAACCAGATATTATATTTAGGTGATACTTTAGAGAAATAAAATAAATATATTTTACTTGTTAATTTTACTTATTAATATATTTTGAACTACTTGCTTCTAGAAACAGAATCGGGGGATCCTTCCTCCCAGCCGAGAAAGGATACCCCCTTTGGCGTTGGTCTGTGGCGCCTCCATCGCCCACCCTTCGGGGTGCAATCAGCCTCTGGCTCTCCGGGTTGGGGATTCCCCTCCCCCAACCCATCCTGATCCTTTCCCCTTTGCCTGTAAGTATCCCGGGTTACTGATGCCGCTGTACTTGAGGCAATGAAGAGGAATCAGTAGATGGATTTGGTGGTATCCATCGGACGTTAGAGTTGAAATACTGAACTACGGGCGCAAGCTACTATCCGAGGAGCCAATTGCTTGCAATTGAGGTAGGATTCGTAGTGGTCGTGGTTTAAACAGCAGCTCCAAGGACTGCGGTCATGAGTTGAACGGGGGGAGACTCGCTATATAAAATAAACCCCGGAACCAGCCCGTAAGCTGGTAGCGCATTTGCTGGGTGTGCGCGGTTCACCAGAGCCTGCTAGAGTTTGCCTTCTCTAGCTACTGGGAGGGAAGTGTGACCTTATGGGATCACTTTGCACGCTGGTTGAGCGTACCTCAACCTGCCTTAAATGGGTCAAGCGGGAGTGTGCCAGGGTTCGGCACTTCTGCTATGGTCGGGCTTAGCACTAAACGACCCTTCCATAGTGGTGACATCCTTCTCTTGTTAAATGATCCTGTTGCAACAGGGGACCGGTATACCCCACGAGGGCAGGCACGATCCTTAAAAATCCCTCAGTACCGTAAGGGAACGGGATAAACAGGGTACTTTAGAGAAAAGCATAACGTTGCAGTCCCCCCCTCCAGAATTGCCAATAAATAATTTTCCCGGGAAAATGATTCAAATAAAAGTGGTATATTTATGTGTGTTGATTATACGAACTTTAAAGAAAATCACGAAAAACTGTAAAAAGAAAAATTTACGAAGGCATACTTCCGGTTGATGGATTTTGTCCGAAATCTTCGTGTCTATTGCGGTCGTGTACCTGCACGGAATACCAAGTTTGATCTTCCTGCGATTTTTCGTTTTTGTCATATTCTGTTAACACACACACACACACACACACACACACACAGATCATTCATTAAAAACATTTTTTTCAAATTCATGTATTACCGATGAGCACTCAATTTTGAAAATCTGGCACGATCGCAATACTTCCTCTTACTAGGATTAAGCGAAAGTAAAAATTACGCTGGGGATTTCTGGCATATCCACAACACATCACCAAGGAATTTCTTTTTCTTTCCTCATGGAGTGCATTACATGACGTTAAGTTTCATAGCAACTAAACAAAAAATTAATCTCTATGATATGGAGTAATTAATAAAATTGAATATGTGGATGGGTCCGCAATGCTGGATAACATTCGATATATTATCCGGTTTTCATCCACCGTCAGAGCAAATTCACCAAGTTCGTGTAGAGAGTTCACTTCAACGTAATGTTTTTATTACACTCACACTCTTTGGTTCAACAGTTGTAGTGAACTCTCTACACGAACTTGGTGAATTTGCTCTGACGATGGATGAAAATCCGAAACCGGTCAGAAACAATATAAATATGCATGCTATGATGGATAAAATACCACAGAAATTAATAAAATATTTCGTTTATAACTTAACGGACTTCACCAAAGTATAGTTCGATAAAGTACGTCTAATCACACACAAAAATAAGAGAAAGTAAAAATCTGGTGTGAAACACTCACACAACTTTCTCTTACTCCTGTTCTCAAAATTATAATTGACAAATTTTATGGTTTGTGTACCAAATTTAAATGACAATTTGTCCGAAAAAAAAAAAACTGTTCAGTAAAAGCACAATTCGGTCCGGTTTACTAATTTTCTTAAAACTCAGAATTTCGGCCATCTATTTATTTCTGATTCATTCTGTTTGAATGATAGAATTGTATAATCAACTATGATACTTTAGAGGAAACCTTACCCCATTCCTCCCCCAAAAGTGCCCTTAAATGAATTTTTCTAGAGAAATGTTTAGAAATAAAAATGGTAGATCTTTGGATGTATAGTTGATATACCATGTTTGAA
>JAAEAF010006668.1:0-22771 GCA_011037195.1 Triatoma infestans
ATTCTAACACACACACACACACACACACACACAACACACACACACACTGATCACTCGCTAGAAACATTTTTTTTTCGTATTCAGGGGACCCCAAAACATGTTTTTCAAGTTGGAAACTCAGGGAGAGTAGAACTGAAATATTCAGCTTTCCATAAAAAATTGCACAGAATGTAATACACAACTGAATATCTTTAAGTAACACATGGACTTTGGTATGCTCATACGAGATAACTACAATATTTATGTTTTATTGCTTAGGGTTCATATAACGGACATTTCATCAAAAAATGGCTCAAATCATCTGCCTCATAGCTATTAAAAATAGTACATTCAACGATAATAGCATCGAAATTATTCCTATAAACATTGGAAGTTATTTACTATAAAATTATTTACTATTATTACTATTATATTTACTATTATCTACTATTATATACTATTAAGTTATCTACTATTATATACTATTAAAAATTTAGTTATGGAGTATTCTGCAAAACAGTAAACAAATTTATTATACACTATTTTTCTAATGTCTAATCATAACTTACAATAATTCCATTTTGCCATTAATCACATACACATAGTAACATAACCTTATAACCTCCCCACATAATTATATACAACCAACAAGTGTGAGTAACAAGTAACGAAACATTACGTTGAAGTGAACTCTCTACACGAACTTCGTGTGAATTTGCTCTGACAATGGTTGAAAATCCAAAACCGGTCAGGAAGAAAATAAATATGCATGCTACGACGGATAAAATACCAGATGTTATCCAGCATTGCGGATCCATCCACATATTCAATATTTCAAATTAGTTGGCTTACATAACCTTAATTGGCTGATGATTCTATGCTTAACAATTGGAGCTCAACATCTTAGATATAGTTCTCCCAAAGACAAATTACTCATTATCCTATAATCGATTTTTGAGGGTTCTGAGGAAAGCGTTATGCTTTCCTCTAAAGTACCACTTCAGAACAATGTATGGTTCTTACCACCTTTATAATAATGAAGGTATATTAAATTTAGCGCTAAAATTTCAAATTTTAAGAAAATAGGTTAACCAGACGTGCGCCTTTACTAAATACGTTTTTGACTTTTTTGGGGGGGAAATTTTCTCGAATATGACTATCACTTTTATCACTTGTATTTGCAAAAATTGTCCCAGAAAAATTGATTTTAGAGGTTCTGAGGAAACTGTGACCTTAAATTTTGTTCAATGTTATTGGCGCTCTCTTCTGGACTTTATTGTAATCACTTTCTGCTATTGGGTAGATACATGCACCCTCATCAACTCTGTATTTATGTAAGGGCTAAGTAAATGTGTCCAAATTAGTAGATGTGAGTGTTGCACACCAGAGTTTTAGAGGATGTTGCTTTGAACAGTGAAGTCCCTTGAGGGTCCCTCACAAGCCTCATTTTCTACTAAACATGTTCAATAAATCCGGGGCTAAAATAAAAACCAGTTTGATGAAGTAACCAATTAATGAACTTTGGACTTAACCACTGCTTTCCTATTGGGTTGGGCAAAAGTAATTGTATTTGTTGCATTGTTCAACTTTGCCCTTTGATGATGCAATACAGTTTTAAATAAATGCAATTATACATCATTTTAAAGCGCATTACTTGCTTTCTGTTGTTTCGCTGACTATGGAAAGGACGTTAGATAAAAGCAAATTCGAGCATATTCTTAATCTAGTGCAAATTGGAATTGGAGACAACTCGCAACATCAATAACGCATTTGGCCGAAGGAACTGCTAACAAATTATACGGTGCACTGGTGGTTCGAGAAGTCTTACAGAGGAGACGAGTGTCTTGAATATGAAGAGCAGTGGCCAACCATCGCAGGAAGACAATCATGGAAGCTGATTCTTTCATACCCATGAGAGAAATTACCGAGAAACTCATGTTGACCTATGGTCGTTCGGCATTTCAAGGAAACTGGAAAGATTGAAAAGCTGAATAATGAGCGGATGCCTCACCAGCTTACCGGAAACTAAAATAAATCTGCTGTGAAACACTCACACCACTTTCTCATACTCCTTTCAATACAACTATATATAAGATAACAATTTTTTTTAAACTCAGATTTTAGGTATTTGTCAAAACGGTTAAGTACCAACCTACTAGTGTTGCCAGGTAGAGAAGTGATGATTATATTATTGCCCAGTAGAGCGCTCTAAAAACACCGAACCAACTACATATAACATTTGCAATTTAATGCTCCAAATGCCGTACCACTAGCCAAAATCATTTTTTTTTTTTTTTTTTTTAAATATTACAAAGAAAACGAATACATTTTTATGTGTGAAGTGAGTGTTGCAAGTATAAAGGAAATCGATAATAGTCGTTTTCGAGAAAATTCCAAAAAAACTACTCTGTAAAATCGCTATTTCGGGTAATCCGAATTTTCTTCAAATTTGGAAACCGATTAATACTACTAATTTGTATGAACGCGGTAAAACATATATTATACTGAAATAGTGTTTAGAAGACGCTGCTGTTCCCCTCAGTACCCCTAAAAGATCAATGTTTCAAATAAAAGTGATATTGTATGTGTAAAGAACTTTAAAGAAAATCGTTGGAGTCGTTTATTGAGAAAATCACGAAAAAATGACAAAAACCATTCGATAAAGTCGCACATCTGTTGATAGATTTTACCCGAAATCTTCGAGTCTGATGCGGCGGTAGTGCCTAAATGGAATACCAAGTTTGTGTCTCCTGCGACTTTTCGTTTTTGAGATATTCTGTTAATACACACTCATTTACACTAAAAACATTTTTGTCGTATTCAGGGGACACCAACAAAGTTGGGCAGTAATTAATTACATGAGTATTTAATAATTACACCTTCAATTACACGAGTAAATTTGGAACATGCTTTCAATAGGAAAACAGTTGAATGGTCCAAAAATATCTGGTTCCAAAGAACAATTACACTGAAGCAATTGTAACATCTAATTACAATTACTGTAATCGTTTTAAGTAATTCCAATTACTTCTTTCAATAACTGTAATTCTAATTGAGGCTCTCAATTACAATTACTTCTTGTAGCTATGTAATTGTAATTACAATTACAATTACACGTACTTGTAGTTGCAGTAATAGAATTACAAATACAGATACAAAAAAAATTGAGTAATTGAACAAAAGTAAACTCTGCCACATTTCCACTCAATAATCTCTTGGGTTAAATAAATTTGATCTCCCAATTTATCATAACCAATTGGCAAAAATTTCAAGAGAATTCAGTCTCTCAAATTTTGTGCCAAAGAGATTAAAACACGGTACCAAAAAAAATTTTAGAAGCTTGACATTTTTTTGTCAAATGATTAATTATAATTGGGAGATCGAATTTTTCTGACCCAAGACATTGTTGAGTGTAGACAAGGCCAGGTTTCCTAAAGATTCATTTGGTGGCTCGACAATCTCTAAATTTCATTTAGGCTCCTGAGAAGGAGAAGGCTTCTGCACTGAGAAGGCTCCGGGAGCCAATGACCATAGATGTTGACGCGCCCTAAATTAAAAAAAGAAGAAGTATTTATCAATAAATATTTCTCAGTAGAAATTACTTTTTTAATGTAAGTAAATTTATTTCTTATGAGTCAGAATAATAAACAAAAAATACTTCCTAACATATGACTTTTTTCCTTTCTTTTTTTACCGTTGACTAATATCTAATTACTTTTTTTAGTGCCATTTCGGCGTTAACAATTGCAATTGACAATTACAATTACTTGGAATTGCAGAAGTACAATTACAATTACTTGGAATTGCAGAAGTACAATTACATGTAATTGTATTGGTAATTGAATTACTTTGGCTCAACCAGTAATTGTAATTGTGTCCGCAATTACAATTACAATGATTCATAAACTAATTGCAATTACCAATTACTATTATATATAATTGTAATTATTTTTCTGCAATTTCAAATTACAGTGATTGGTAAGTAATCGTAATTGTAATTGAAATTACGTTTTTCCCAACTCTGGACCCCAAAACATAAATTACCGCTGGAAACTCAATTTGGAAGTTGTGCACGATCCTCTCACTAGGACTAAGAGAAAGTATAAACAATTAAGGGTAACGTTTCCCACTGTGAAATTTTTTGTGAGTGCCTAAAACCAGATTTTTATGTTTAACCGAAATTAAGTTAGGTTTAAGTAAAGGGGCGTGGCGATCAAGTTGACACACCCTATGTGAGCACATAAGTAATGAAGTACACTCCGTTCTCTTACTCCTAGTAAAAGGCAGTTCAGCGATTGTGTCAAATTGTCCAAATTAAATTTGATAGTAAAATGCATGTTTTTACTAACATTCCGTGTGTGTGCACAAAATATCTGAAAAATGTAAAATCGCAGGGTGCTCAAATTTGGTATTTTCGTCCAAATATTTGACACGAAGGTTTCGAGCAAAATTCATCAGCCGTAAGTGCAACTTTAATCAATGTTTTTTTTTCTCTTCAGTTTTTGGTAATTTTCTTCAAAATTCCTCCAACGATTTTCTTTAAACTTCGTATACTACCAACATACAAAAATACCTATCACTTTTATTTGAGACATGGGGCCGCCACCTATCACCTCCAGGCATGATTCTGTTAACCAAAGGTTGATAGAAGAAGTTAAGGCTGACCATGTACTTAGCATGCCTACCGATAGGATGATTCCCAAGCTTTATTTTGAAAGGAAGTTGCACATTGTTATACTGATCAGGGATGAATGGGACAGGGTAACCTCTGCTCGGTAACTCGGTCTGGTATACAGACGCCTCTACAACTCCGACTGGGGGGCCTATGGGGGGCAAGCCTAAAGTCAAGCTTAAGGCCAGCCTAGGGAAGTACGCCACGGTCTTTCAGGCCGAAGTTGTGGCGTTACAACTCTGCGCTAAAGAGATATAAGCAAGGGTGGTGGGGTAGAAAATGGCCTATACTCCGATAGTCAGGCAGCCTGAAGGCACTTTCGTACACACAAAATACTCTCAGATTGGTGTGGGACTGCCTATCTGCCTTAATCGAGGTGGTGCTCTGGAATAAGCTGACACTCGCCTGGGTGCCGGGTCATGCGGGGTTCCTTGGCAACGAAAGATCGGATGCCCTGGCGCTAGAGGGCTCGAAGGATACCTTTATAGGCCCCGAGCTCTTCTGCGGGTTGCCCAGTAGCCTCATTCACACTTCTATCAAGGAATGGATAGAAGACTAGCATCTGCGATGGTTCGAAAGTACTCCAGGGCAGAGGAAGGCTAAACTCTTCATTAAGAGACATTTGCCTAAATTTACCAAGGACCTACTGAGCCATAGCCAAAGGGATATAAGGCTAATAGTGGGTCTACTAACAGGGCATTGCAGGCTGAATAGGCACATGCACCATTGTAGGATCGAGGAGGAAACCCCGGTATACATCCTTTGCGAGTGTGTTGGACTGGCGAGAACAAGGTTTCTTCAACTGGAGACCAGTAATCCCGAAGGCACGAGCTTCATGACGGAGTCACTTTCAGCTTTGCTAGTCCTGATTAAGAGAGCAAAGCTGATGGATGTGCTATAAAGCCAGGGGATCCACAACAGACGTCTCAATGAAGGTCGCAGTGGAACGAGGCGTGGCCCCCCCCCCCCGCACGATTTGTGGCATTTTCCCAGGAACAGTTAATTTTTTAGGAAGTTATTGGAGGGGATTACTATCATTAAACTTTTCCTCTAAAGTACCACTTCAGTATAATACATGGTTCTACCACCTATATAATATTAATAAGACATTAGAAGCATTGGTAGAATTCTAAATTTGAAGAATATGGGTTAACCGGAAAGGCTACTGCACAGAATAGTTTTGGGATTTGTGGAATTTCCTAGAAAACAACGATAGCGATTTCCTTTAAATTTGGTGTGGTAACTGCTCATATGTAGGCGTATCATTTTTATTTGCAACATTTTGCTGGAATAGTTTGTTTTTACCAAGGTTTTGAGGTTTTACCACCATTTCTGTATTTATCTTAGGACAAATGAGTAAAAATTTGAAGTTTAAACCAAAATTTGTCATTTTATGAATATTGCAATCGTGCCTAAATTTTTGATATCGAGATTTCACCGGAAATACACGTTTTGAGGTCCTCTGAGTCAGAAAAAGTGGTTTTTAGAAAATGGGTAATGGTGTGGGTGTGTGTATATGTAGTATGTGATCAGCATAGTTCAAAAAGGAAAAATCGCAAAGAAGTTGAATCTTGATATTCCGTTTAGGTATCACCATGGAATCCGACAGGAAGTAATCTGTTACGATTGCTCAACCGGAAGTGCCACTTTACTGAATGGATTTTTTCAATTTTTTGTTGAGATTTTCACGAAAACGGTTCCAACGATTTTCTTTAAACTTAGTAAGCTACACACACAAAGAGATACAACTTTTACTTGTAACATTTCTCCGGGTAAAGTCATTTAAGGGCGCTTTTGGGATAGGGGTGAGGTTATATTTTCCTCTAAAGTGCTATCTTAGTTGATTATACAATTCTACCATTTAAACAAAATTAATTAGAAATAATTAGATTGCCAAACTTTTGTGTTTCAAGCAAATTAGTAAACCGGAAGGGCGTTTTTACTGAACAGTTTTTTTTTTTAGTTTTCACGATTTTGTCCATAAAAACACCGAAGGATTTCATAAAATTGGTCAGTTACAATTTTGTAAAACTGGTGTATGAGAAAGTTGTGCGAATATTTCACACCGGCTTTTTTTCGGATATAATCCGTGGACTTGACACACATTAGCGGTTCCAAA
Organism: Triatoma infestans; assembly: GCA_011037195.1. NCBI lineage: Eukaryota > Metazoa > Arthropoda > Insecta > Hemiptera > Reduviidae > Triatoma > Triatoma infestans. Next base: position 6,771 of record JAAEAF010006668.1, read on the forward strand.
GGAAATTAGTAAGAAGGCGATGTAAACTTTTATTTTAAACCGACAAATGTTAACTTTGGCTGATTTTTTTATGTGAAGATGGTTAAGATGTGGCACAGGCTTACCAACATTACTTTCTACTGCACTCTCTCCCAGCGGCAGATAACACATCAGGCTGATTACTCTAAAACTATTCAAACAAGAAATAACTCTTACAAAACAAGTACATGCTTCCTCAGTTTATTACCAATTACTGAACTTGGAAAGTTCATTCAAACCTGTTTATTGCTCTCTCTTATTGAGGTATGTACAAGTGTTGCAATCGTGTCTGATTAAGTTGTCAAATTTTGGGGACAAAAAATCGGACCACCGAAAGTACTAACTTTTCTAAATGAATTATTTTACTTCTCTTTTCTCGATTTTTCTCTAAACTGGCGCAACCAACCTCACATATAGACTGCTACAACTACTACTTGCAACATTTCTCAAGGAAAACTCATTAAAAGAATGTTCTGGGGGGCGGGAAGTGGGGTGACGTTAGGCTTTCCTCTAAAGTGTCATTTCAGTATATTATACCTACCATTCTATCGTCTATATGATATTATTAAGAATTTATTGTATGGCCAAAATACCGGGTTTTGAAGAAAAACGGTAAACCGAAAGTGCGACTTTACTGAACGGTTTCTTACTTTCTCATTACTCCTTGTAAGAGGAAGTACTGTAATCGTGATAAAATTTTCGATGTCGAGTTTTCACCGGAAATATCCGTTTTGAGGTCCCCTGAGTCCAAAAAAGTGGTTTTTAGCAAATGGTTTGTGTGGTGTGTGTGTGTGTGTGTGTGTGTGTGTATGTGTGTGAACAGCATAGCTCAAAAACGAAAAACCGTAGAAAGTTGAAACTTGATATTCCGTTTAGGTATCACCATGGGATATGACAGTAGGTTATCTGTCAAAATTCCTCAACCGGAAGTACCACTTTACTAGTTGCTTTTTTTTGCTTTTTTCTTTAAGTTCCAATGGTTTTCTTTAAGTTTGGTATGTTCATTTTGGGGCAGGGGGTGGGGTTAGGTTTTCATCTAAAGTGCTATTTCACTTTATTAAACAATTCTATCATCTAAATAATGTTAATTAGAATTGAATATGTTGTTGAAATTCCGAGTTTCAAAAAAATCCGATAACCGGAAGTGCGTTTACATTACCACTTTACTAAATGATTTTTTCACTTTTTCGCGATTTTCTCAAAGATGTCTCCGACGATTTTCTTGAAACTACATATATAAACTAAACATACAAAGATCTACAACTTTTATTTAAAACATTTCTCTGGGAAAATTCATTTAAGGGCACTTTTAGGAGAGGGGTGGGGTCATGTTTTACTCTAAAGTGCTATCATAGTTGATTATACAATTCTATCATCCAAACAAAATTAATTAGAAATAAATAGATTGCCAAAATTCCGAGTTTCAAGAAATTAGTAAACCGGAAGTGCGCTTTTACTGAACAGTTTTTTTTCAGTTTTCGACGAATTTCATTAAATTTGGTACACAAACTATAAAATTTGTCATTTTGAGAACTGGAATAAGAGAAAGTTGTGTGAGTGTTTCACATGAGTTTTTTTTTTGTTTTTTTTTTTCAAATTTCTGTGACTTTTCGTCAAAGATACAGACAGAGTTTCCTTGAACTTGGTGTACAGCTACACACATATGGGTGTACCATATTTGTTACAAACATGGCATTGTTTCCGAATCAGGTAGGCTTGAACCTGCAAGGTCACCTCCCTTCAAGTCACCTGATTGCGAGGCAGTACTGCGATCGTGTCAGATTGTCGAAATTGACTTTTCTTCGGGAATACATGTTCTGGAGTCCCTTGAATACGGAAGAAATGTTTTTAGCGAATGGTCTCTATGTGTGTGTTTTAACAGAATATCTCAAAAACGAAAACCGCTACATCATCCTGACAGGAAAATTTTGGGCAAAATCCACACGGCTAGCGTTATGGTTTCGTCTAAAGTACCTACATAATATTAATACACATTAGATGCTATTGTAGTTGGTTCCGCAGAGCTGGAAAGCATCAAAGATATTTTCCATGATAGCCTGCTACTTTTTGTGGTTATCGACCGATTTCTAGCGTTCGCCCATCATCAGGATGTTTTTGTTAACCTTCTTAATCTAGTTAGGTTTTAACAAAAATCACTTTTTAAAAAACCGGTGTATTAACTGAATTTGCTCTGTACAAGATGATGGGCGAACACCCGAAACCCGGCCATGACCACATAAAGAAAGTAGGCTAATCACGGAAAATACATTAGAAACACATTAGAAACATTGGATTGGAATTCCAAATTTGAAGTAATCGGTTACCGGAAACTAATTTTACAGAATAGGTTTTATGTTGTTTGGGGGGGGGGGGGATTTTCTCGAACACGGTTTCATGGGATTTTCTTAAACTGAGAATGCTTGCTGCATAGATAGAAACGTATCACTTTTATTTGTAAATTATTGACTTTAGTGGGGTGTTGGAGGTGTGTTGGTTCGTTTAAACTTAAATATAAACAAGCTTTGTTGATTTTCATATAGAGCGCTCCGTATAAGGCCAGTAAACAATGGTTGTACAAGTAAAATCCCCGCCACCATGTTTATGGCCAGCTCAATTAAAAATGGTAAGGTTGCAATTTAAAAAAAAAATTGATTCTTGATTAAATTTGATTAATTAGAGTAAGAGAAAGTGGTGTGAGTATTTCACAGCACATTTTGAGTTTAGGTTGTGCCAGTTATAGAGACACTGGTTGAAGTCAGTAAACATGACAAGTTGGATGTTGATATGGATTGTAGTCGTGTGTGTGCACACTAGCTTTGCTTTGTCAAATCAGTTGTTAGTTTGTAGCATCGCATGTATTGTCTTAATTATAGAATTGATATAGAGAAAGGTGTGTGAATGGAGTTGTAGGATGAGGTGGTGTGTGGGCCTACAAAATGGCGGCCCGCAAGGCCACGGACTGTTCGCCGCCAACAGTGTAATCACCTCAGACACGCCTTCAAACACAATCACTCACTATCCAATTAGACCAAATTGTGCTATTCTCTTCCACTGTAACAGCAAGAGTCACTTTTTCGAAATTGAGTTTTCACCGGAAATACACGTTTTGGGCTCCACTGAGTTCGAAAAAAAATCTGGTGTGAAACAATCACACCACTTTCTCCCACTCAAATTGATACAATTTATGAAGAAATTTTTATTTAAAATTGCAGCATTACAATGTTTAGTTGGACAGGCCATAAACATGGTGGTGTGGTTGTTTTACTTTGTGTACTAGAGCGGCCTTATCGGGAACGCTCTATGTCACAACCAACAAACCTTGTTGTGTCAACACACCCCTCTCAAATTAAATTTTATCAGAGAAATGTTTCAAATAAAAATGATACGTTTCTATCTATGCACCAAGCGTTCCAAGATCCTTGTAACAGTTTTCAAGAAAATTCCCCAAAAAATTTCAAAAACTTTTACTATAAAACTCATTTTCGGTAAACCGATTTATTTCAAATTTGGAATTCTATTAATGCTTCTAATGTGTATTAATACTATGTACTTGGTAAAACCATATATTGCTGTCTCTTGGTGAAGGATGTGCTTGGTGAGTGGACCACTGTTTTCCAGGCTGAGGTATATGCTATTCTTTGTATCTTGGATGACAGGGTTCTTAACTTAAAAGGTGTTTGTGTCTGTTCGGGCAGCCAAGCTGTACTGAAGGCGCTAAGTTCATGCGTCTTCACTTCCAGGTTGGTGTTAAAATGTTCTAAAAGACTGGAAGAGCTTTCTTCTTTGAATGATGTGCTTCCTAGTCTGAGTACCAAGTCATATGGGGATTTCTGAGAATGAGGAGGTGGATAGGTTTGCCAAATTAGGAGCCTCTCTCCCTTTCATTGGTCCCCGAGCCTGCTGTTGGTAAATCTTTTGGAACATGTCTGTCAAGCTTCCAGTTATGGACAGCTTCATAACACTCAACCTTATGGATGAGCACAGTGGGTTGTCGGCAGTCTAAGATGCTCATTGAGGTTCCGGGCATGGCTTTCAGTGAGGGAGTCCTGTGTCTTTCACGGACCACCCTCAGGCATCTGGTTGGTTTCCTCACTGAGGAAGGAGACATCTCCTATGCAATGGGACTCTTACCTGATCCCTTTTGTAGGGTTTGTGAGATGGAGGACGAAACACCTGCTGGAAAGCATCAAAGATATTTTCCATGATAGCCTGCTACTTTTTGTGGTTATCGACCGATTTCTAGCGTTCGCCCATCATCAGGATGTTTTTGTTAACCTTCTTGATCTAGTTAGGCCCCAACACATCTCATGACAGATTGTTTGGGCTGTGAGGAGATTAGGTTCAGGACCTTTGGCTGGAATAGGATATTGGTAGAAGAGCTTAGGCTATGTCTATGCTTAGGCCTTTCAAGGTTATCCGATTTTTTCGGAATGTGGTAAAACGTAGGTGGGTGAAATCCGGGCACGGACTTTTGATCCAGACCCGGTAGTTGTTATTCTTTTGAGGCAGCTATATGGGCCCATGGAGGCTTTGAATAGCATAAGGTTTTAGCCCTCCTCTGCTTTGAATAATAAGAATAAAACCATATATTATCCTGAAGTGGTACTTTAGAGGGCAGCATAACGCTACTGTTCCCCCAGAATCGCCCTAAAAATCAATATTCCCGGGAATATGTTACAGATAAAAAGTGATAGGTATTTTCGTATGTAGATAGTATAGGAAGTGGACTAAAGAATATGTGATAGGATTACTTGATGTAGCTAAATATCCATCTTTAGCGAGGTGTGCTAGGTTGGCTTGGCGTTATAGGTCCATTATTCCTAACAAATTTGCTATTATTATTTGAATTATTGTAATTATTACAAAGGGTTTCTAAACTATTAGTTCTGTTCTGTTTTTGAAGTAGTAACTTTACTTTGTCTTCTCCTTTGTTGGGACGTAATGTATGCATGGCTGATCTTTCTTAAGTACGTCTTCATTTCTTCTTCTCTCAACTCGCATGTAAACAAATACAGCGCCACATTATCGCTACTTTCACTATAATGTGCGTGAATTAGTTTGGAATATAACACAATAATTATCTAAAGCAACTGAACAGGAACATTATGAAATATAATTAGTTAATTTATCGTTTATTCATACAAACACCTAGCGGACGGTTTTTCTTCTCTTACGGCGGTAATACCTTTTTTTACTTTCTCCTACTTCTAGTAAAAGGAAGTACTGTAATCGTGTCCAATTTTTGATATCGAGTTTTCACCGGAAATATCCGTTTTTAGGTCCCCTGAGTCCAAAAAAAGTGGTTTTTAGAAAATGGACTGTGTGTGTGCGCGCGCGTGTATGTGAACAGTATAGCTCAAAAATGAAAAAACTAGAAAGTTCAAACTTGATATTCCGTTTAGGTATCATCATGGGATCCGACAGTGGGTCATCTGTCAAAATTCCTTAACCTACTAGTTGATTACGTTACTAGTTGATTTTTTTTACTTTTTTGCTATTTTCTCAAAAATGGCTCCGACGATTTTCATTAAACTTGTTATATCAAGTACATATACAAAAAGCTACAAATTTTGTTGTGGTGGATGGTTCCGCAGAGGTGGAAAGCATCACAGACATTTTCCGTGATAGCCTGCTTCATTTTGTGGTCATCGACCGGTTTCGGACGTACGCCCGACATCATCAGAATGTTTTTGTTGAACAGTGTAATAACTTGTAAAAACAAATTATTTTGTTCCTAATAAATTATTATAAATTGTAAAAATGTTCTTTTCTTGTATAAATAATTATAACTTGTCCCAAAAAAAAAAAATTCCATTTTCATAAAAAAAAAATGTCCATTTTACTTAAATATTCCAGAAAATATTTTAAGAAAATCACATATTTTCCACATAATTGACTAAAATAAATGCATATTTTAATTAAATATTTGGCATTTTTAAATACATAAAAATCCGTTCCTTAGTAATAACATAGACTTGCACAGAGCAAATACAGTTGATACACTCCACACAGCTGATACAGTGTATTTGCTCTGTGCAGGTCTGTTACTACCACTGTTCAACAAAAACATCCTGATGATGGGCGAACGCCCGAAACCGGTCGATGACCACAAAATGATGCAGGCTATCATGGAAAATTTCTCTGAAGCTACAACTTTTATTTGAAACATTTCTCCGGGAAAATTCATTTAAGGGCAGTTTTGGGGGAGGGGTGGGGTTATGTTTTCCTCCAAAGCGCTATTTCAGTTTTTTATACAATTCTAACATCTAAATAATGTTAATTAGAATTAAATATGTTGTTGAAATTCCGAGTCTGAGAAAAATTGGACGACCGGAAGTGCGTTTTTACGGAAATATATTTTTCAGTTTCCTGGTATTTTCTCGAAAACGGCTCCAACGATTTTCATTAAAGTAAGAATGTGTGCTATAACTATAAAGAGCTACAACTTTTATTTGAAACATTTCTCCTTTTTGGCATTTGGGGGAAGGGTGGGGTTATGTTTTCCTCTGAAGTGGTATCATAGTTGATTATACAATTCTATCATCCAAACAAAATTAATTAGAAATAAATAGATGGCCAAAATTCTGAGTTTCAAGGAAATTAGTAAACCGGAAGTGCGTTTATACTGAACAGTTTTTTCAATTTTCGACGAATTTCATTAAATGTGGTACACTAACTATAAAATTTGTCAATTTCAATTTTGAAAACTGGAGTAAGAGAAAGTTGTATGAGTGTTTCACACCAGATTTTTTTCGATGTGTCACCTTTTTTTTCTTTTCGTAATTTGTATTTTATACTTTTTTGCAAGTATCTACCTTATTTAAATATGCATGTAAATAAAGCTTTATATTATAATTATTTATAGTAGTTGAATACGGAAGTTTGAAGAAAATATTTGGAAACCATTTTTTGAGAAAATCACGCAAAACAGAAAAAAAAAATTTGAGTAATGTCGCACTTCCGGTTCATGGATTTTGTCTGAAATGTTCGTGTCTGATATTTGTGGTAGTATCTAAACCGGAAATACCAAGTTTGAGCTTCCTGTGAATTTTCGTTTTTGAGATATTCTGTTAAAACTCATAGACCATTCGTTAAAAAACCTTTTTTTCTCGTCTTCAGGGGACATCAAGGCATGTATTTCCGGTGAAAACTCAATTTTGGAATATCTGGTACGATCTCAAATACTTCCTCTTACTAGGAGTAAGGGAAAGTAAAAATAGAATTTTCTAGACATAAATTCGCATTAATCGTTGTGGAGAATTTAGCAGCAAGCGATTGGATTCTTCCATAGAATATTACGTGTTCAGTTAGATTAGAGCAATAATTACACTAAAAGTTCCAGCGAGGAAGGTCATCTAAAGGTCAAGGAGAAGCGAGCAATTCATGGTTAGAGTGCCCTTAAACTCCGGCCAACTGTCTATCTCACTAGATTTCATTCTATTCATTCAAACCTGCTAGTCATTGCAGATTTATTAATTAAATTTGGACTTTTACCCGCCAAAGACGGATAATTACCCTTTTGAAATTAACAAAAAAAAAAAAATTCGTGTGAAACACTCACACAACTTTCTCAGTAGGTCAATTGTTGTAATTGACCAAGTTGTTTCAAACTTGAAAGAATGTTTGCTTGTGGTTACTGGTGTGCCAGCAACTGCCATGATCATATCAAATTTTCGAAATACATGTTTCAAGGTCCTCTGAGTACGAAAAGGATGTTTTAGGAATTGTCTGTTAGGTATATGATTATATAAATATGTGATCGAATATGTGGATGGGTCCGCAATGCTGGATAACATCTGGTATTTTGTCCGTCGTAGCATGCATATTTCTTATATTCCTGACCGGTTTCGGATTGTCATCCATCGTCAGAGCAAATTCACCAAGATATGTATCATACATACATCAACAAACCAACAAGTGTCGAGTGTAACAGAAACATTGCGTTGAAGTCTCTACACGAACTTGGAAAATACCATATGTGTGATCTTTTAAATATTAAAAAATTGGAATGTAGGGCCCGAGAGCCCGCCAGTCCGGTACAGCAGGCACTCGTCAATCGGACTGCACTGACTTCGAATAGAAAAAGCCATATTTGAATCTTCAAGACTTGAGGAAACTTTCTGACTGGAACAAAACTTCCAACATCTGACACCGACAACAGGCCTTTTTTTTCATACATAATATGTTGGCGAAATAAAAATCTGGAGTGAAACACTCACACGACATTCTCTTATTGGTAACACAGTTATAAAATCGACAAATAGTAACTTACAAACAGGAAATTATATTCAAATTTTTACGACTTTTTATTATACAACTTTTTTGGACGGTGAAAACTCGATATCGAAAATTTGACACTATTTCAATATGCCTAATAATTTCAGGCGGGCTTAACGTCCAACTACCAAATTAGGCCGAAGTACCTATTTTACCACAAACATTTTTTTAGTACTCACTCGTTGGTCTAGTGGCTTGCGCATTCGCCTTTCGTGGGAGAATTCAAGGTTCAATTCTCATGAGGGCAAAATCGGTGTTGACCCAGCATAGTGATGAAAAGTGGGAAGGTACAGTTAGTAGCGCTCTAGGCAGCGAAGGCCGGAACTAAACGGTGGGAACTGCGGCGTGCTTACCATACGCCACCCCCTACTGAAAGGTTTGGCAAACCTTGGCCCTCCATATGCTGTTGTGCCATAGGGTTTTTTATTGTTTAAACGAATATAAAATTTAACAGTTCTATGCGAGATTCGAGCTGAGGACCTCCAAGTTACATGTTCATTACTCATTGATACCACTTCGCTTAATACCCGGGCCCGACACGATTCAATACTTCCTCTTACTAGGCCTGGTGTGAAACACTCACACAATTATCTTTTGCTCCAGTTTACAAAATTGTAATTGACAAATTTTATAGTTAGTAAAACCAAATTAATGAAATTCGTTAGTGTTTTTATGCAAGAAAAGCGTGCAAACTGAAAAAAAAAATGTTCAGTAAAAAATCACATTTTCTTGAAACTCAGAATTTTGGCAATCTATTTATTTCTAATTAATTTTTGTTTACATGGTAGAATTGTATAATATCAACTAAGATAGCATTTTAGAGGAAAACATGGTTCAAGTGATAAGCATTTAAGGGGAGGCATTAGCTAAGTGGTTAGCGCACTAGACTCCCACGCGGAGGAGCCGGGTTCGAGTCTAGCTGTGCTACTCTTAGATCTAGATTTTCTCTCCCTAGGAGCCTCTACACCTAACTGTCCGGTGATGGACAGTGTTGTCTGTAACGGGAGAACACTGTCCGGAGGCTGACAGTGCACTGAGAAGGCTCCGGGTACCAATGACTATAGTTGTTGACGCGCATAAATCTCATAAAGCTCATTAATATATGTAAACATTAAACAGAATACCAAATTAATTTCTGAAATTTGACAGAGTAAGAGAAAGTAAAAACGATAAGATTATTAGGACGATTAGAGGATATTGAAGGTTGTTATGGCGTCATTCACAAGGGAGACATCCTACACAACGTACAAACTTACCTACTGACCCATAAACATACATATACACTGACAAATATACGGATTTGCAAACATACAGAAAATAAACAGTATCAACATAGAGAATAAACGTACGTATCGTCAGACTTACGTATTAACAGACATCATACATAATACATACAATAAACATATGTAAAGAATCGACAAAAAACGCTTATAGATAGACAAACATAAATCCTACAGACTAACATTCTTGTAGACAGGCAAACATATTAGAGACTGACAAAACAACTACAGACAAACAAAGATACCTTCAGGCAGAAATGCAAAAATAGAATCCTACAAACATAACACATACCTATGGAACAGCAATATATAGCTAACTGACAAACATATTTCAATACGACACACAAACACACACACACACACACACACACACACCTATAATTATACAAGCATACCCATTTAATTGAATTATATCTAAAATGGTCAATTTTCTTTAAACTCTTATTTTACTATTTGTCCTACACATAAATATAGAGGTAGTGTGGGCACTACTAATCTTGGCAGGTAGTTAAGTGATGATTATATTGTGTCCCAGTAGAGCGCTCTAAAAACACTGACTAACTACTTGAAATTGACGCCACAAATTCTGGACAACTATCCAAAATAATTTTAACTTTTGGGTGGCATGTATTTGGTAAAAAAGCGAACGACCATATTCTCATAGTAGAGTTGTGGAGGGATTTGGGGTCGGAGTTCTAGGGGTGTTCTGGAGGGGGGGGGTAATTTTTAGAGGGTTTAAGAAACTATAACCGTGTTGCAGCTGTCCAGATATGACAGATATCGCTTGAATTATTTTTGTGGGAAAATGTTTCAAATAAAAGTTATAAATCATTATTTGTGAAATTGGAATACCAAGTTAAAAGGAAACCGTTATAGTCGTTTTTGAGAAAATTCCAAATGATTCAGATGATAAAGTTCCACTTCGGCTAACCAATCTTTAAATATACCGCTACTGTTCCCCCTCCCAGAACCCCCAAAATATCAATTATCCCAGAAAAATGTTCAAATAAAAGTGATAGGTAATTGATGTGTGTAGTTTAGTATACGAAGTTTAAAAAAAATTATTTGAGCCGTTTTCAAGAAAATCTCAAAAAACGAAAAAAAAAAAATTCCGCAGAGTCGCACATTTGGTTGCTACATCCTGCCCAAAATCTTCATCTTCAGCTGTTCACCGTATCGGTGAGGTGGTAATACCAAGTTTGAGCTTCCTGCCACTTTTCGTTTTTGAGATATTCTGTTAAAAACGCACACAGAAAAAAATGTTTTTAGCGACTCTACCCTATGTGTGTGTGTGTGTGTGTGTGTGTGTGTGTATGTCCCTGTGTGTGTTCTGTTACGTACTACCCGCGCATCAGACAAGAAGATTTCAGGCAAAATCCATCATCTGGAAATACTTAGATTACATTAGATTAGATTGGGGAGAGCCACGCCTCGTTCCACTGCGACCTTCATTGAGAGGTCTATTTGGATTCCCGGGTTTATAGCACATCCTTCAGCTTTGCTTTCTTAATCAGGCCTAGCAAAGCTGAAAGTGGCTCCGTCATTGAAGCTCGTGGCTTCGGGATTACTAGTCTCCAGTTGAAGAAACCTTGTTCTCGCCAGTCCGGCACACTCACAAAAGATGTGTACTGGGTTTTCCTCCTCGGTCTAGCAGAAACGGCATAATGCGTTGTCAGCAAGTAATAAATGGTACATGTGCCTATTCAGCCTGCAATGTCCTGTTAGTAGACCCACTATTAGCCTTATATCCCTTCGGCTATGGCTCAGTAGCTTCTTGGTAAATTTAGGCAAATGTCTCTTAAAAGAGTGCCCTGGGATACTTTTCCACCATCACAGATGCTGGTCTTCAGGCATCCGCTCTTTCGTTGCCAAGGAACCCCGCATGACCCGGCACCCAGGCGAGTGTCAGCTTATTCCGAGCACCCACCTCGATTAGGGCAGATAGGCAGTCCCTATATAGACTTGAGACTATTTGGTGTGAGGAAAGTGCCTTCAGGGCTGCCTGACTATCGGAGTATATGGTCACTCTTCTACCCACTAACCCTTGCCTTATAATCTCCTTAGCGCAGAGTTGTAACGCCACAACTTCGGCCTGAAAGACCGTGGCGTACCCTAGGCTGGCCTTAATCTTGACTTTTGGCCTGCCCCCATAGACCCCAGGAGTTTTAGAGCCGTCTGTGTACCAGACCGAGTTCCCGAGCACGAGCGGAATCCGGAAATACTTAACTGAATAATTGTTTTCAGTTTTTCGTAATTTTTCTCGAAAACTGCGCCAATGATTTTCTTCAAACTTCGTACATTACCTACACGCACTAATATTTATCACTTTTTTTTTAAACATTTGTTAAGGAAAATTGAATTTTTGGGGTCGGGGGGGCAGTAGCGTTATGCTTTCCTCTAAAGTACCACTTTAGTACAATTTATTCTTTTACTACCTACATATAATATTAATACACATTAGAAGCATTAAATCTGAACAAAATTGGTTAACCGGAAGTGCTATTTAACCGAATAATGACGTATTTTTTTTTTTAATTTTCTTGAATACGGTTACAATGAGTTTCTATAAACTTAAAATGCTTCTTGCATAGATAAAAAAAACTAACTATTTTTAATTGAAACATTTTAGCTATAAAAATGGATTTTGATAGTTGTGAATAATTTGTAGCGTTAATTTCATATTCTTATATGTAGTTGGTTGAGTTGGTGTGTTCTATTGGGCCACAGTCTGGTCACTCCTCAGCCGGCCAAGGTTGGTAGCTACTACTTTACCCCCCACCAATATATTTATGTTAGGCCAAATTTTTTATATATAATTGTACTAACAGGAGTATGAGAAACTCGTGTGAGGTTTCACACCACATTAACTTATAGATTTGATACAGACAGACAAATTACTTTCTCTTACTCCTAGTAAGAGGAAGTATTGTAATCGTGTCAAATTTTCGATATCGAGTTTTCGACGGAAATATCCGCTTTGAGGTCCCCTTGAGTCCAAAAAAGTGGTTTTTAGAAAATGGTGTGTGTGTGTGTGTGTGTGTGAAGAGGATAGCTCAAAAACGAAAAACCATACAAAATTGAAACTTGGTATATTTCGTTTAGGTATCACCACGGGATCTGATAGTACGTTATCTGTCAAAATTCCTCAACCGGAAGTACCACTTTACAATTTTTTTTTTTTACTTTTATGTGTTTTTCTCAAAAATGGTTCCAAGGATTTTCTTCAAAACTTAGTGTGTCAATTACGCATACAAAGAGCTACAACTTTTATTTGAAACATTTCTCTAGGAAAATTCATTTAAGGGCACTTTTGGGGGAGGGGTGAGGTTAGGTTTTCCTCTAAAGTGCTATTTCAGTTTATTAGACAAATTCTGTCATGTAAATAATGTTAATTAGAATTGAATATGTTGTTGAAATTCCGACATTGAAAAAAGTCGGATAGCCGGAAGTGTGTTTATTTTACCACTTTACTAAATGATTTTTCCCACTTTTTTCGCGATTTTCTCAAAAATGGCTCCGACGATTTTCTTGAAACTTCGGATGTAAACTAATCATGCAATGATCTACATCTTTTATTTAAAACATTTCTCTGGTAAAATTCATTTATGGGCACATTTAGGGGAGGGGTGGGATTACAGCTTCCTCCAAAGTGCTATCATAGTTGATTATACAATTCTATCGCCAAACAATAATAATTAGAAATAAATAGATGGCCAAAATTCCGAGTAGCACGAAAATGAGTAAACCGGAAGTCCGCTTTTACTGAACAGTTTTTTCAGTTTTCGACGAATCTCATTAAATTTCGCAAACGAACTATAAAATTTGTCAATTATAATTTTGAAAACTGGAGTAAGAGAAAGTTGTGTGAGTGTTTCCCACCAGATTTTTTTTACTAAATGTTCGCTTGTCCTTAGTTTTTTAATAAATATTGCCAAACATAGATTTAAACTTAATGAATAATTATTTTAGTGATTAATGATTAATTCAATCCGGAGTTGAGGTGTGCCCTCTGTAGCAGCTGAACGTGTTGTAAATGGACTTTACTCTCCCCTTAAATATTGTATTTTTTCTACAACAGTTGAACTATTTAAAATAAAAAGGATACTAAAACCGGTAATACATGTAAGTAACCTCTAAGAGAATGTAGTCTAAATGAAAAGGGGGGAAGGTTACCTTCAGAAAGGTTATAGAACTTATATAGATCAAAGTTCAGCAAATTATTATTATGTTGTCTAGTATTTAGTTCATTTTATATTTAATTTATTCGATATATTTTAATACATAAATAAAGTGCAAATAAATGGTGTATTTAACACTCACGCGACTTTCTCTTACCTGAAATTTACATGTTTCTGATTTATTTACATTACATTACATATACGGGCATCCTGCTTATCAAAGCATTTCACATATTACATATATTTGAATGTGCATCCAAAATGTAATGAAGCAAAAAAAGCATTGTAGTTATGGCAAATCTATTATCTTTAAATTCAGAATAGTGGCCACACATTATATTCTTTACACTACAGCATCATATAACCTTACTGGTAGGTAAAAGTGTCCAAATTTATTTAAATTTTAGGTTGTTGCTCTATGAATGTATAATTGATATAACATGTTTAAAGAAAATCGTTGAAATTGTTTTTTAAGATAATCGGAAAATACTGTAAGAATCCATTCAATTTTGAACAAAACAATAAGAACAATCCCTAAAGACCACATTTTTGGGACTCAAGGGAGACCCAGGTGTAAGAGAAAGTAAAAAAATCTGGTGTGAAACATTCACACAACTTTCTCTTACTCCAGTTTTCAAAATTATAATAGACAAATTTTATAGTTAGTGTAACCAAATTTAATGAAGTTCGACGAAAACTGAAAACACTGTCCAGTAAAAGCGCACTTCCGGTTTATTAATTTTCTTGAAACTCGGAATTTTGGCCATTTATTTCTAATTAATTTTCTATGGATGATAAAATTGTATAATCAACTATGATAGCACTTTAGAGTAAAACATAACCCCACCCTTCCCCCAAATGCCAAAAAGGAGAAATGTTTCAAATAAAAGTTGTAGCTCTTTATAGTTATAGCACACATTCTTCCCCCATAGAATATCTCACCCCATCCCTCCTCTAAAAGTGCGCTATAATGAATTTTCCCAGAGAAATGTTTTTAATAAAAGTTGTAGATCTTTGTATGTGTAGTTTATATATCAAGTTTGAAGAAAATCGTCGGAGCCATTTTTGAGAAAAACGCAAAAAAGTAAAAAAAAACCTACTAGTAAAGTGGTACTTCCGGTTGAGAAATTTTGACAGATGACCGATTGTCAGATGCCATGTGAAACCTAAACGGAATATCAAGTTTCAAGTTTCTATGGTTTTTCATTTTTGAGGTATGCTGTTCACATACATACACACACACACACAGACCATTTGCTAGAATCCACTTTTTTGGACTCAGGGGACCTCGAAAACGTATATTTCCGGTGATAACTCGATATCGAAAATTTGACGTTACAATACTTCCTCTTACTAGGAGTAAGAGAAAGTAAACAAAATCTGGAATAAAAGACTCGTACATCTTTCTCTTGCTCTAATTAAGCCTTACATGGAGCCCTCTAGAGCCACACAAATATAAGCTTGTGCAAATTTAAATTAAACCTCGCAATTTTTGAGAAAATTCTAATAAACTAAAAAAAACCTATTCAGTAATATCGCACTTCTCTTTCCACCAATATTCTTCAAATTTGGAATTCTATAAACGCTTCTAATGTGTATTAATATTATGTAGGTGGTAAAACCATATATTATACTGAAGTGGTACTTTAGAGGGGCAGCATAACGCTACTGTTCCCCCAGAACCCTCAAAAAAATCAATTTTCCAGCGAAAATGTTTCAAATAAAAGTGATAGAATATCTTAAAAACGAAAAGTCGCTGGAAGCTCGAACTTGGTATTCCATGTAGGCACTACCACCGCATCAGACACGAACATTTCGAGTAAAATCCATGTACCGGAAGTGCGACTTTATTCAATGTATTTTTTTTTTTTTTTACTTTCTCTCACTGGAAGGTATTGTAATCGGGGAAGGTAACGTAAGGTATCGTAAGAGGAAGGGATTTAATCGGGTCAAAATTTCCGTATGAGTTTCACCACATCACACCCAACCGAAATATCCTTTTGAGGTCCCCTGAGTCCAAAAAAGTGATTTTTAGCAAATGGTGTGTGTGTGTATGTATGTGAACAGCATAGCTCAAAAACGAAAAATCGTAGAAGTTCAAACTTGATATTACGTTTAGGTATCACCATGGGATCTGACGGTGCGTTATGTGTCAATATTCCTCAACCGGAAGTACCACTTTACTAGTTGTTTTTTTTACGTTTTTGCAATTTTCTCAAAAATGGCTCCGCAGATTTTCTTTAAACTT
>JAAEAF010006668.1:23211-40165 GCA_011037195.1 Triatoma infestans
GTTTTAAGAAAATTAGTAAGCCGGATGTGCGCTTTTACTGAACACTTTTCGACGAATCTCCTATTTGTAAAATGGGAATACTTGCTGTAGGAGTAAGAGAGAGTACTGAAGTATTACAGTTCAATAGGTGAGTTCTGATAAACACACAGTAATGTGAAGTATTTGTTCCAAAACAAAACTACAGCACCAGGACTAGAGGTGGGATGCGATAGTGTAGCCAGCTATAAATAACCCAACCGTACTTTCTCCCCAAGGATGTTATTGCCACACTCATTTTTAAATTGGTTACTTTATTTTCTAATATATTGCAATGAAAAATCATGTGTTTGTGACAGTGTGTAATTAGTAGACTATATCAGACTGATAATTGAATTATTAAGTAGGTATTTGGAATAGAGGGAAAGCTTAGAGTTTGGTCGCACTTTCTAGTATCAGACATCTATTTGACCTAGCTGCAAATCTTCAACAATCATATTCACTGCAACAGAGTCTCATCTCATCTCACACAGTTTGCACATTGCTTCTACAACTTGCCCTGTTTGTCGGTACGCCCCCAATGGGCGGCTAACTTTGGTCACATTATATTAACATCAATAATGTTTGCTTTCTCTTACTCCTAGTAAAAGAGTGTATTTTTTTTTTTTAGGATTCTGCACTGCGATCATTGGTGATCTATTGTACCCTCTCTGGTGAGCTCATCTGCAGCACCCTCTCCAGGTTGAGCTCCCTAAGAAATCCCAAGATCCTGAAGGGTTCTAGGCTGGATATTTCCTCCTCCCCTACCTGGTAGCAACCCAAGCTATTAAATCTTCTTTGGATGACGGCGTCGCAGACTGTAAGGAGATATATCGGAGTTACCTCCATCTCTCCACAGAATCTGCATGTGCCATCATCTTCTAGGCCCAGCTTCCTCAGGTGTCCCCTGAGTCTGCAGTGCCCCGTAAGAAATCCCATAAGGATACGGATCTTGTTCTTACTTAGACTGATGCAGGGCTTCGACCTTTACTGGTTGTAGCTGCCATAAGAGTTTAGCAAAAGTCTTTGCGATTTTTTACCTTATAATTCCAAAAATGGTTTGTTTACTCGCCTACTAAGCTTACTGCTCCAAATACAGGCCATCAATTTCTACAACTTGAACTCTTCTGTGAGCCAACATTTCGATGTCTTTCCGATACCTGCAACTATCTTTGGAAGCAAAAAACACTGAATATCCTATGTTCATCTCCACCGTATTTCCAAATTTTTTACCATGCAAAAATTGGGCCATGGAGCGGAAGAGATGGTGCCAAATCTGGGCTGTAGGCTGTGTGAAGAGCGTTTTCGATTACTGAAAACATTTGACGTGACAGATACAGCCTTGCGTTGTCTTGTTGGAGGAGCTACACTTTATCACCTAACTTGGTATTTCGTTTAGGTGCTAGCAGTGTGACAGTATTTGACCAACATTGTTTCACCTACATACTACCACTTTAATGAATATATTTTCTTCAGTATATGGAGATTTTCTCAAAGGCTGCTGCAGCAGATTTTATATAATCATTACAGCTGATTTTTATATAAGGTTACGATAAACTTATAACCTCCCGCACATATATACAACCAAACAAACAAACCAGTGTGAATGTAACAGAAATATTACGTTGAAATTAACTCTCTACACGAACTTGATGAATTTTGTCAGACGAGGGTTGCAAATCCAAAACCGGTCAGGAATATAAGAAATATGCATACTACGACGGATAAAATACTAAATGTTTCCGATTTCATTTAATAAAGTTTTAGAGCGGGCGACTGTATTGGTTTCCTAAAAAAAAAAGTCATTTTGATTAAATTTAGATTCGCCCACTGATATAAAATGGAAGAAAAGCAAACATTTAGTAAAAATTCCAAGTTTGAAGAAAATTTGGCACTTAAAACTGTGTAAACTGCGGTAAGAGATAGTGGTGTGAGTGTTTCATGCCAGATGTTTTTGTACAGAGAAGACTTAAAAATATTTGCCGTTACCAGTTGTAAGAAAAATTAATGTATAAATTGTTAAAGTGGATGTGAAATGCAGGGGCAAAAACAGTTGTGCTGAGCTTAGTGATGGTGGTGCCTGAGCAGACGCTTGCTACCTTTCTACCCAAACAGTCATAATTTGAGATAAATTTTTGGCAGGTAATATGTGAAAAAGGTGGGCAATTGTACGCACTAGTTATTACTTGGTTATTAAGTAAAATTACACAAGAGAGAAGTGCAGGCTGCGTAATGAAGGTTGTTGTATAAACGCTGAGATATTTCTCTAGCTCTAGACACATTTTAATTATATTTATATAATCGAACAACAATAGCGGAAAATTATATTCAACAAATAATTGTATTGATTTGATTATGGCAGCATGGAGAATTGAACGAGCTTTCACCTCATTTGTATATCCATACAACTTACACCTCATAAATATCACAAAATATATGTAAATCCGGATTTTACTTTCGACTGGGTCGACTGGCTACACCGTTAAGGCTTTGTCCCTGAAGACGAGATATGTATCATAGTTTATTTCAGCCTCAATCGCATCACAAATATATAAAATGAATTCAAAAAATTTGTTACCTAGGTGGCGCTCAGTTTTAAAGTTCTCTGAATGTGAAACACTCATACGCCTTTCTATTACGCTAATTAATACAATTTAATCAAGACTTTTTGTTTTTTGAAATTGCAACGTTACATGTTTAGTTGGGCTGGCCATCAAATTGGTGGTGGAGATTTTACTTGTATACCTGGGCGGCCTTATGTGGAGTGCTCTATGTCAATACCAAGAAAGCTTGTGCAAACTAATTTACAGACATCCAATACCCACTTTCAAATAATTTTTTTCAGAAAGAAGTTCCAAATAAAAGTTGATACGTTTCTATCTATGCAGCCCGGCATTCCAAGTTTAAAGAAAATCGTTGGAGCCGTTTTCGAGAAAATTTCCAAAAAACTGAAAAACCTATTCAGTAAAGAGCACTTCTGGTTTAACTGATATTTTTCAAATTTGGAATTCTATCAGTGCTTCTAATGTGTATCAATATTATGTAGGTGGTAAAAACCATATGATATAATAGGTGGTATAATATCAGTATACTGAAGTGGTACTTTAGAGGGCAGCATAACGCTACTGTTCCCCCTCAGAACCCCCTAAAAAAATCAAGTTTCCCAGTAAAATGTTACAAATAAAAGTGATAGGTCTGTATGTGTATAGATAGTATACGAAGTGTAAAGAAAATCGTTGGAACCGTTTTCGAGAGAATCAGAAAAAATTGAAAAAAGAAAAAAAATTATTCAGCAAGTCGCACTACCGGTTGATGGATTGTGACCGAAATCTTCCCATTGTCTGATGCTAAAACGGAATTCCAACTTTGAGCTACCTGCGACTTTTCGTTTTTAAGATATTATGTTAATTAACACACATACACATACATGGGGGAGTTCAGGGAGCAGCTATCCTCTGGAGTATCACTTCAGTACAATGTATGGTTCTACCATTTATTTATTATAGAGTTACATTAAAAGTCCAAATTTGCAATATTTGTGGGCTGGATATCCTAATTTTGGCATTGTCACCTAACCTCATTCATATCCTGATCCTAAAACTAAGCTCTGCGTTGTCTACCACTATATCAGAGTCATTCAATAATTAAATATACAAATTGCTCTGGAGATAAAACAATTTATTTAATCAATTTGGCATTTTTACTTTCTCTTACTGCTGTCAGAACAAGTATTGTAATCGTGTCAAATTGTCCATATCGAGTTTTTACCGAAAATACACGTTTTGAGGTCCTCTGAGTGCAAAAAAGTTTTTTTTGTTTTTGTTTTCAGAAATGGTCTGTGTGAGTGAACAGCATAACTCAAAAACAAGAAATCGCAGTACAATTCATGCTTGATATTCCATTTGGTTGGGTATCACCATGGGGCCCAGTCAGCAACTTACCTGCCCAAAAATTCCTCAACCAAAAGTACCGTTTTACTATAAGGAATTTTTTCAGTTTTTTGCAATTTTCTCAAAAACGGCTCCAACAATTTATAAAGAGCTACAACTTTTATTTCAAACATTTGTCTAGGAATATTCATTTAAAGGGTTTTGGGGTAAGGGGAGGGGTTAGGTTTCACCTCTAAAAGTGCTATTTCAGTTTATTAACACAATTCCATCATCTAAATAATATTAATTAGGGAATTAAATATGTTGTTGAAATTCTTAGTTTGAAGAAAATCTGCGACCGGAAATGCGTTTTTACTGAAGTTATTCCAGTTTTCTACGATTTTATCCATAAAACACATTTTGAATTACATTAAATTTGTTACACTAACTGTGAATACAGAGATCAGTTATTTACTCAAACAGCTGAACAAAAGAATGATCACAGGGCTGCCAACTTACTGTTCTGAGAGTATCATAACTTTTTTACCAACTATTTTGCCTCCACGGCTATTTATGTCCGTAATTATTAAATGACCCTGATAATTTAAGGCAAATGTACGGTCATTCAAAATTACAGGTTAAGAGAATATGTATGAATTACTGGTTAGATGTTTGTGGTGAGCGAAATTGGTATGATGTTACATCCCACAGTTTATACTATCACAAGTTTTCTCTGCAACTATTTACACTTCAAAATGGCTGTCTTTATTATGACGCTTGCAACATGACTTTTTTATATTGTATGTTTTTAGTATTTGCCACAGTTTCTTATATTCTTGATTATATTTGTGTTAGGCAGGGAACAAAGTGCCCACCTTTCACCGCTTCATATCTTGATTGCAGAAACCACTGCTTTAATTACGACATAATATACAAAGTAACTCACTCACTAAATAGGGAGTATGTTCGCCACATTTTTTTTACTTTCTCTTCTCCCAGTAAGAGGAAGTATTACAATCGTGCCAGATTTGTTGAAAATGATTTTCTACCGGAAATACATTTTTTGGGGGTCCAATGAATGAATAGCGACTACTCCTCTGTTTTATGTTAACAGAATATTTCTCTCAAAAACGATAAAGTAGCAGGAAGTCCAAACTTGGTTTCTATTTAAGCCCTACCACCGCAACAGGCACCAAAAATTTCCGGCAAAAACCATCAACCGGAAGTGCCACTTTACTGAATAGTTTTTTTTTTCTTTAATTCGTCGTAATTTTCTCAACATACATAATATTAATACACATTCAGAATCATTCAGATAGCATTCCACACTTGAAGAAAAGTGAATATTTTTCTGAAATACGTAATTTCAATGGAGTATATTGCAGATCTGTCAGGTAGTTTAAAATTTAAATTTGCACAATGTTTTTTTTTTTGGTTTTGACAGAAGACTCTTAAGTACACACCTCCACCATCATTTTTATGGCCAGCCCAACTAAACATTGTAATGATGCAATTTTTAAAGAAAATGTCTTGATTAAATTTTAAGTATTAATTAGGATAAGATAAAGTCGTGTGAGTGTTTCACACCAGATTTTTTTTTTTTATAAAAAACTAAGTTGCCAGCTACAAGTAGAAGATAATTAATCGGTGATATTACTTTTGAAAGTTGACATAGTTATTAGTTGAAAGTTCTGTCTTAAATATCTATATCTTCATAGACACTAGTTGAAAGTTGATACTAGCGCAGACTGGGTTGGATCCGGCTGGAAAACAGAGATTGTTTCGGTGATAGCTTGTATCAATAAGACGATCATCAATCGTGTTTCGGACGTTCGCTTATCATCAAGATATCCTGATAATCAGGACTTTACCCATTAAGGTGAAATCTGCCTTTTATATTCAGTGATATCACACTGTTTATGAAAACACTGTGAATATGGGTGAACGCCCCAAAATGGCGCAGTCTGACACTGAACAAAATATATAATATGGCAAATTTTCTTTACCCTTTAAATTACAACCATTTGTTGTAACATCCAAATGGTTAAACTGATGACATTGTAGCCCAGAAGTGAGCGCCATTAATATTGAATGAACTGTAATAACAACGTCCCAGATTCCTGAGAACTACAAAAAAAATCACTTTTTCCTAATAAATGTGATACGTTTCTATTATTTGTGCAGTAAACATACCAAGTTTAAAGAAAATCTTTGGAGCCATTTTCGAGGAAAAATCGCGAAAAACTGAAATAGAACAAAAAAAAATCAGTAAAATGGCACTTCCGGTTAATGGATTTTACGCGAAGAAATCTTGGCGTGTGGGTTGCGGTGGTACTGGCTAAATGGAATACCAAATTTCAGCTTCTCTACGATTTTTCGTTTTTGTGATATGACCCATTCGTTAAAATTATTGTTTTCGTATTCAGTAGACCCCCCAAAACATGTATTTCCGATGAAAATCTGGCACAACCGCAATATTCGCTGTTATTAGGAGTAAGGTTTGGATGTAGAAGAATGTGTTCAAGTTGCATTAGAAGAATAGAAATGTGTTCAACTTTGCAGTTTTTTTGTCAATTTATTGTCCCTAGTGGTGTTTTATTGAAACTAATTGTCTTGTTAGTTCCTTTCACGGCTGTGAGTGAATGTGGCAAATTTTTTATATCAAGTTTTCATGGGTCACAGGATTTGGGGTACGCTGAGTTTGAAAAAGTGGTTTTCTGTATGTGTTTGTGTGGGTGGGAAGGACAGTATAGTTCAAAAAGGGAAAGTTAGAGAAAGTTTAAACTTGATGTTTTGATTTTTTAAGTCCCGACAGTAATGCTTGTGGGACAAAATCCCTTAGCCTGAAATGCCACTTTGTACAATGGATTTTCTTTTAGTTGTTGCAAGTAAGTATTGGCGACCATGTCACATTCTAAAAAAATTGAGATATTTCAAAAACGAAAAGTCGCACAAAGTTTCAAATTTGGTATTCCGTTTAGGTACTATCACAGCATCAGACACGAAGATTTCGGACAAACTATCAACAGGAAGTGCGACTTTGCTGAATGTTTTTTTTTCTCCAGTTTTTCATAATTTTCTTGAAAAAAGGCTCCAACAAATTTGTTTTAAACTTTGTTTGCTACCTATCACTTTTATTTGAAACATTTTCCTGAGAAAATTGATTTCTTGGGGGGCTTCTGGGGGGGGGGCAGTAGCGTCATGCTTTCCTCTTAAAGTACCACTTCAGTATAATATATAGTTTTTACCACTCTACATAATATTAGTAAACATTAGAAGCATTGATAGAATTATAAATTTGAAGAAAAAAATCGGAATGCCCAGCACCATGCATTGAGGCCAGCGCAACTAAAGATTGTAATGTTGCAAGAAAATTGTTTAATTAAACTGAGTGCGAGAAAGCCGTGTGACTGTTTCACACGTGTTTTTACTTCGTAAATTTTTTTTGGAAAATGAAAAAAAAAATCCGAAAAAATGAATTGAATAAGGTGAAGTTTGCGGCTGAGTGTTCTTAGATGAAAGGTGTTTGTGAGTTGGAACAGTGAATGTAACAGGGCTGGTGTTCGATAACAGTAGAGCTGTGTGCACTTCACGCTACATTAAGTATTCTCTTGGCATCTGTTACTTTTCAATATATAAATATTCAAATTAAGTTATTAAGAATTTCTTTTAATAATCTGTATGTGGAATGTGACCAGGTGTTATTCAATATCACCATTCCAGCATTATAGAAAATATCTCCAGTTAATTAACATTCTTAAAATACGAATATTAACTTCAAAATATTTGGCAAATTATAGAGATACTCAGAAAAATGGTTTTATCTGCCATCACGTGATATAGTGGTTCTCTTTACAGCCACAAATACTGCTTGTGTGTTAACTAATAATTAACGGTTTGTAACGCTGCACATTGCTGCCATGTTGCATCATTATGGAAGTTTTTTATCTTGCAATTTAAACATAAAAAAAAAACAACATCACATGTAAAGCAGTGCTAATTTAAAGAAAAGCATTGCTAGCAGTTTTCAAAAAAATATCACTAGAAAACACACACACACAAAAATCACACTCTAGTTGCTCTGACTGTAAATTTCGAAATTTCCAAAATCTTAGAATAAAATTTTTCCAAAAAAAAAAAAAAAGTCCCAAATAAAAGTTATTTGGCCTATGTGTGTGCAGTGGCATTACGAGTTTAAAGAAAATCGTTGGGGTCATTTTCAAGAAAATATTAAAAAAAATAAATCCCTTCCATTTAACCAACTTGCCTCACCACAAATTTGGCTTTCTAGGAAATCCAAGTAATGTAACCTAATAATAGACGGCATAGACAAACCATTGTAAGTGAAGTAGAACTTAGAGGCGAGCTTAACGTTAAGCCCCTCTCCCTGGTCCGCCAAAAAAATCCAAGAATAAATGTTTCAAACAAAAATGATAGGATCAGAGACATTTTCCGTGGTAGCCCCTGCTTCATTTTGTGGACATGACCGGTTTTGGGCGTTCGCCCATCTTTAGGATGCGTTTTTCAGACAGTGTGGACAACACAACCGTAGAAAGTTGGAAGTGATATTCCGTTTAGGTACCATAGAATCTGACAGTACGTTATCTGTCAAAATCCTGAACACAGACTTGCACAGAGCAAATTCAGTTTACACACTCGAGTGTGACCTCACTTGACACTCGAAATTTACACACTGAGTGTGTAAACTGAATTTGCTCTGTGCAAGTCTGTGTTGTCACACTGTCTGAAAAACGCATCCTGAAGATGGGCGAACGCCCAAAACCGGTAGATGACCATAAAATGAAGCAGGGGCTACCACGGAAAATGTCTCTGATGCTTTCCAGCTCTGCGGAACCAACCACCACAACAAAAATGATAGGCATTAATGTGCTCTAATAAACTTGCAATGTAACTTCTACATTCAATAAATGGTACAACCATTTATGTACTGAAGTGGTACTCCAAAGGAAAACTGCTCCAACCAGAACTCTCCATATGTGTGTGTGTGTTTTAGTTAATAGAATACCTCAAAAAAAAAAACGAAAAGTCGTAGGAAGCTTGAACTTGGTGTTCCAGACATCAAGATTTAGGGCAAAATCCATCAACTGAACTTGCTACTTTACTTAATGGCTTTTCTAATTTTTCAGCTTCAAAGATTTTCTTTAAACTTCGTACAGTTTTTTTTTTTTTTGGGAGGGGTTTCTGAGGGAACAGTAGCGTTATGCTTTCCTTTAAAAGTACCATTTCAGTATAATATATGATTCTACCAGCTACACAGTATTAATACACATTAGAAGCATTAATAGAATTCCAAAATTTGAAGAAAACAGGTTTACCACAAGTGTCATTTTTACAGAATAGGTTTTTGAATTTTCGTTAATGACAACGATTTTGTCAATGCTCCTCAAGATATACAAGTAAAATCCCTACCACCATATTTTTATAACCTGGCCAAACTAAACTTATAACGTTGCAATTTTAAAGCAAATTTCTCGATTAAAATTTCTATTGATTAGAGTTTTAAGAGAAAGTACGTGCGGGTGTTTCACGTTGTTTCATTTGTTCTTCGGATGATTTTTGAAAAACCATCAAGTACCCAATGCACGTTTCAATTTTTTTTTTTTTTTACGATTTTCTAGGACACAAGCTGCAACGATTTCTTTTAAACTTGCTTTACCAACACATGTATATCAACTATTACTACTTGAATTTGAATCATTTTTCTGATAGAAAATTCCTCCAGATTGAGGAAAATCATTTTGACCAGAATTAAGACTTTCTTGTGTCAGATGCATAATGTTTAGTTATGTGAAATTTGTATCCATATAAATCAATCAGTCAATGAAACTATGTAAACACAGTAAGAGGATGTGGTGTGTGTGTGTGAGTGTTGTTTATATACACCAGATGTTGTAAGAATTATGTAGTTTTTATGTGGTCGTAGTTTTAACTGCTCTGTATTATTAACGAAAGATGTTTTTGATTGAACTTCCTTGAAGTGGTTGTATCGTCCAACAGGACAGAAACATGGTGGGGAAAGGAAATTGATGCTGAGATGAACTGTCATGGCCACTGGCGCCTTGCCTTGATCTGTACCCCCAATCAGATTAAATCTTCTAGCAATAAGTATGTGACAAAGGTTTAATTAATCTCATAATGAACCATACAATTATATTGATAAATCTACTTTACTTACAGTTTTTAATTGAAGTTTAGGTGGTGAGAGGTACTACCTGAAAGTCTAGAAACAGTTCTTAGGTCAACATCCAAGAACACTGGAAACCTAACCTCACAAACCCCCAAGACTCTTTTTTATCAGAAAAATATTCCAAATAAAAGTGATAGGTCTCTGCAGTAAGCATTCCAAGTTTAAACAAAATCTTTATAGTACATTTTCGCGAAAATTAAAAAAAAACATAAAAAAACCTCAAAAACCTATGCAGCAAAATCACATTATCGATAAACCGAGTTTCTTCAAATTTTTTAAAAAAATCGATGAATGCTTCAATGTTTTACTCTTCTCTTACTCCTAGTAAAAAGAGGAAGTATTTTTTCGATATCAAGTTTTCACCGGAAATATCCGTTTTGTGGTATCCTGAGTCCAAAAAAGTGGTTTGTAGCAAGATGGTCGTGTGTGTCTGTGAATATGAACAGCATAGCTCAAAAACGAAAAACCGTAGAAAGTTGAAATTTGATATTCCGTTTAGATATCACCATGGGATCTGACAGTACGTTATCTGTCAAAATTCCTCAACCGGAAGTAACACTTTACTAGTTGTTTTTTCTACTTGTTTGCGTTTTTCTTAAAAATAGCTCGGACGATTTTCTTAAAAACTTAGAATATCAACTACACATACAAAGAGCTACAACATTATTTGAAACTTTCTCTGGGAAATTCATTTAAGGGCAGTTATGGGGGAGAGGTGGGGTTAGATTTTTCATTTAAAGTGCTATTTCAGTTTATTAGACAACTGTGTCATCTAAATAATGTTAATTAGAATTGAATATGTTGTTGAAATTCCGAGTTTGAAAAAAATCGGATAACCGAAACTGCGTTTACTTTACCAGTTTACTAAATGATTTTTTTTACTTTTTCGCGATTTTCTCAAAAATGGGTCGGACAATTTTCTTCAAACTTACTATATCAACTATACATACAATGAGCTACAACTTTTTTTAATATTATGTAGGTGGTAAAACCATATATTATACTGCACTGGTCCTTTAGAGGAAAGCATAACGCTACTGCCCCCCCCCCCAGGACTCCCAAAATATCAATCAACCCAGAAAAATTTGTTAGTAATCGAAGTTTGTGGGAGACATTTTTGAAAAAAAAAATAAAACATTCAGTAAAGAGTTAAGGGATTTTGCCTGAAATCTTGGTGTTTGATGCGGTGGTAGTTACCTTAATGAAACCATTTTTTTCGTATTCGAAAGAACATGTATTTCCGGTGAAAAATCACTTTCGCCAAAATCTGGCACGATCGTAATACTTCCTGTTACTAGGAGTAAGAGAAAGTAAAAAAAATACAAAACCCGGTTAGCAGAATTTCTTCAAATTTGGAATGGTTACACACTGCTTTCGTATCCTAATATATATATGTGGTAGAAAGACTTATTGTAGTGAGGTAACCTTCAACGTAAAGCTGCGTTTTGGCTGCTCACAAAAATCATGGACAAATGTTTCATAAAAAAAAAAATGTGGTATGAAACACACACAACTTTCGCTTACTCCAGTTTTCAAAACTAACATTGATAAATTTTATAGTTAGTGTACCACATTTAATGAAATTCGTCGGTGTTTTGATCGAAAAAACTGAAAAAAAAAAACTGCTCGGTAAAAGCGTACTTCCGGTTTACTAATTTTCTTAAAACTCGGAATTTTGGCCATCTATTTATTTCTAATTAATTTTGTTTGGATGGTAGAATTGTTTAATCAACTATGATAGCAGTTTATAGAAAAACATAACCCCACCACTCCCTCAAAAGTCCCCTTAAATGACAGTATCAGGAATAATGTATCAAATAAAAGTTGTAGCTCTTTATTTTATTTTATTTATTTATTTATTTATTTAATGCTTTATAGAAAATACATTCTGTAGCAAGAGAGTGTAGCTCTTTATATGTGAAGTACACATACCTATTTTAAAGAAAATCGTAAGAGCCGTTTTCGAGAAAATACCAGAAAACTGAAAAATACATTTCAGTAAAAACGCAATTCCGGTCATCCGATTTTTTTTTCAAACTCGGAATTTCAACCACATATTTAATTGTAATTAATATTATTTAGATGATAGACTTGTATAATAAACTGAAATAGCACTTTAGAGGAATATATGGTCCCTCACCCCATCCCTCCTCCAAAACTGCCCTTAAATAAATTTCACTGGAGAAATGTTACAAATAAAAGTTATAGCTCTTTGTATGTGTAGCTGATATATCAAGTTTCAAGAAAATCGTCAGAGCCATTTTTGAGAAAATCGCATAAAGTAAAAAAAAAAAAAAAAAAAAAAAAAAACAACACATGTAAAATGGTACTTCCGGTTGAGAAATTTTGACAGATGACCCACTGTCGGATCCCATGGTGATACCTAAACGGAATATCAAGTTTCAACTTTCTACGATTTTTCGTTTTTGAGCTATGCTGTTCACATACATACATACACACACACACACACACACACACAGACCATTTGCTAAAAACCACTTTTTTGGACTCAGGGGAACTCAAAAGGGATATTTCCGGTGAATACTCGATATTGAAAATTTGACACGATTACAATACTTCCTCTTACTAGGAGTAAGAGAAAGTAAAAAGTTAAGTGTTGTTGTGTTGGATCCACAGAGCTGGCTTTCACAAGACATACTGATGATGGGTGAACGCCTGAAACCGGTCGACGACCACGAAAAGAAGCTGGCTATCAAGGAAAATGTCTGTGATGAAGTGTTAACCATTTATCTTTAGACAATATAAATATATATGTTCAAAGAAAATTATGGAACTATTTTGAAAGAAAACGCAGAGGAAAAAATCATTCAGTTGAACGTTGGAGTTGGTAGTTGAACCAGTCATCAAGTTTGACTCCCTGCTTTATTTATCTCTTACCCTCTATCACAAATACAAAGTACCATTCAAAACACATTCATTTTCAGGGAACCTCACTCAACACTTTTATTTTCTGTAAAAACTAAATTTAAAAAAAAATTGATTCGCTAGCAATAATTGCTCTTACTACAGCACCAGAAGAAGGTGCAATTTGATAAAAAAAAAAGTGACGTTTCTTGAGACAAACATAGACTTCAGAACTTCATTAAATTAACTTTCTCAGGATAAAAGTTCCCAGTAAAAGTGATAGGTCTGTATATTAATAGAGTTAGTGGAACCAAATTTAATAAAAACTATCAGAATATTTTTTTATGGATAAAATCGTAGAAAACTGAAATAATTTCAGTAAAAAAAAAAAAAACCTGTTCCGGTAAACCGTTTTCTTAGAATTTTGACACCACATTCTGACACCATTCTGATTATTTAATATTATCTAGATGATAAAATTTTATATTATTAAACTATAATAGCATTTTATAGGAAAACATAATCCTATCCTACCTCCCAAATCCAGGCTTTAAATATAATTTTCCCAGAGAAATGTTTCAAATAAAAAAATTGTAGCTCTTAATATGTGTAATCAAATGTAAAGGAAAATCGCAAAAAAAAAAGTGAAAAAAAAAAAATCGGTAAAGTGGTAGGTACTTCCGGTTGAGGAATTTTGATAGATAACTGACTGTTCGATCCCAAGGTGATACCCTAAACTTATTATCAAGTTTGAACTTTCTTTGCGATTTTTTATTTTTTCATTTTTCATTGCTAGAAAATTTAGACTTTATATTTCGTTTAAGTTCTCCCCCCCCCCAAAGGAAAACCTGGACATTCAGATTTTAGTCAATAATTGGTCAACCGGATTAATCAGTTTTGCTTTTAAACTTGCCATATGAAGTATACCTATAAAGAGCCATAACTGTTTATTTGGAATATTTTTTTCACCGGGGAAAAAGAGAGTTGCCAAAAAGTATCGCGTGACCGTGCCGTGTGGGAGCTGGTAAGTCATGTATACCTCAAAAAAAGTGTGGTTTTATTAAATTTTGTTGGTTGTCCCAACGATACAATATTGGAATTGACAAAACTTTTAGTATAGATTCCAAGTCTAATGGAAGTTGGCAATAATTTACATAGTGCTGGTAAATTACAGACATTTGAGAAAATAAGATGTGCGGTTTAATAAAAGGGCATTCTCTTTGTATAAAAACATAAAAAACTAGTAAAATGGAAATTCTTACCTTGTTCCAAATTAAATGGTTCAATGGTGTGATTTAAATATATTTTTGGAGGGTTTGGTTTGATATTGTTCAAACACAACAATACACTCGGCAAGCGAAAGAATTGAAAGCATTTAAAGGTGAAATCACATGAACTGTACTGTAAGAGAGCACACCGGAGTAGTGGCCGGCGGTCCATGCAATGCAGTCCTCACAGATTACCCTCTCTCTACGCCGCAGCAGAGGAGAAAGCTGGCCGCTCAAGGACGCACTACAACCTCCCCTTTCACTTCAATATCCTCATTAACTCTTGGTTTTTTTTTATGTTACTCCAGATTAGAAACAGAAAACAAGATTGACCAAATTTTAAACAGCTGAAAATCTTCACCAAATAACAGATGTGGATTGTGGAACTAGTGGGCTATGTATAGCGTAGAAGTAGACAGTTAGAGACCTCCAGCCAACCCACAGTCAAACTTTATAAATAACAAAAAGTGAAAATATTTGGACGGACTTTTTTTTTCTTTTCTTTTTTTTTAAAAAAAAATTTCTATAAAAACAAATATTGCTTTCGAGAGTCAGAAACTGGTTTCACCGGAATTTAAATCCCTAGTGTATTGAAGGATATTTCTAGAGAAGTCTTTCATTCTGTTCTTATTTTATTTGTTTACTTTCTCTAACTCCTGCGATCGGCAAAATATTCGAAATTCACTTTTCACTTGAAATATCTAGAACTCAGCTTCCTCTCTGTGTACGAAAATTGGCTAATTGGTGCGTGTGTGTGTATACCAATCACATTTAAATGAAGTGTGTAGGATAGTATGACGGAGAGCTTAAAGAAAATCGTTGGTGCCATTTGTAGTTGCACTTTCCCGGTTGATGGATTTTACCCAATATTTTCGTGATTGATACGGTGGTAGTACCAAAACGGAATACCAAGTCTCAACCTTCCTGTGACTTTTCATTTTTTGAGATATTCTGTTAACACAAACAAATATACAGACCATTAGTTAAAAACAGAGGACACCACGAAACATACATATACATATGTATCTATTTAATCAACATATATTCAAATTGGGACAATTCGCCAAGATATATATAATTATGATTCCTTGTAATTGTACAGTAACAATTACCCACGTGAGGTTAAACACTTGACTTAGAAAACAGGAGGTTAAAAGTGAATTTTGCTAAAAATATAAAAATTAAGTTAAATAAAAATATAAAACCGGTTTTCATAGTGTGAGTGTGTGCATGCCAATAACAACACAAGTTATCCAACTCACAAACAACGTGCTTTATATTCGATTTTTATAATTTTTTTTTTTAAATTGTAATCGTGGAATTTTAAAAAACCGGATTCTGTGTGGACCACTGCTGAAAGAAAGAGAAAAAAAAACCAGATGACCTTTTTTTTAAAATATCAGTTGCGCTGACAAGACTGTCTCAGTGGTCATATTGTGCATGCTTGCCACGTCTGAAAGGTCACGGACAGTTGCACTAAATTTCTATCATCTTGTTGCAAAAGTTTTTGTACATGAAGACAGTTTTATTCAAAAGTAATTATAAAGACGCTGACTCGAATCTTATTCTTCCAAATATAAACCTTCATTTTTTAGCACTTTCACCGACGCCTTGCTGCAAGCTACTCCCAGCATCCCAAATATATTGCTTCATAATTATCAAATGCTGTCCTAAGAAAAAATAAGCCATAGAAGAAAAGAGATAATCAGATGGTGCACATATAGAGGACTATAGGCGGGCTATGACAGCACTCTCATTCTTCCAGCTTACTAGTTTTACCTGAATCAACCGGTAGTGCTATCATGTTGCAGAGTGGCTACACTGCGGCTAATTAAACAATCTGGTAAAATACTTTCTCACTCTAATTAATACAATTTAATCAAGAAATTTTCTTGAAATTTTTTTTGAACTGGTCATAAAAATGGTGATGGGGATTTTACTTGTACACCTGGGCGGCCTTATGTAGAGCGCTTTATATCCAAACCAACAAAGCTTGTGCAAAATAAAAGTGACACATTTCTATCTATGCAGTAACCATTCCAAGGTTAAAGAAAACATCAGTGGAACCGTTTTCGAGAAAATTACAAAAAACTGAAAATGTTTAAAAAACTGATATAACATGTTTAAAGAAAATCGTTGAAATTGTTTTTTAAGATAATAATAAAAGATAAGAATCCATTGAATTTTGAACAAAACAATAAGAACAATCCCAGGTGTAAGAGAAAGTAAAAAAATCTGGTGTGGAACACTCACACAACTTTCTCTTACTCCATTATTATTATTTGGTACTTTTATAGTTTGTGTACCAAATTTAAGGAAATTCGTCGAAAACGGAAAAAACTGTTTAGTAAAAGCGCACTTCCGGTTTACTAATTTTCTTGAAACTCGGAGTATTGGCGAATCTATTTATTTTTAATTAATTTTGTTTGGATGATAGAATTGTATAATCAACTATGATAGCACTTTAGAGAAAAACATAACCCCGCCCCTCCTCCAAACGTGCCCTTAAATGAATTTTCTCAGAGAAAGGTTTTAAATAAAAGTTGTAGATCTTTGTATGTTTAGTTTATATAAGTAGTTTCAAGAAAATCGTCGGAGACATTTTTGAGAAAATCGCGAAAAAGTGAAAAAATCATTTAGTAAAGTGGTAATGTAAACGCACTTCCGGTTATCGGATTTTGTTGAAACTTGGAATTTCAACAACATATTCAATTCTAATTAACATTATT
>JAAEAF010006669.1:0-41851 GCA_011037195.1 Triatoma infestans
AAAAAATCGGATAACCGGAAGTGCGATTACTTTACCACTTTACTAAACGTTTCTCTGGGAAAATTCATTATGGGCACTTTTAGGGGAGGGGTGGGGTTATGTTTCTCTCTAAAGTGCTATCATAGTTGTTTATACAATTCTATCATCCAAACAAAATTAATTAGAAATAAATAGATGGCCAAAATACTTTGAGTTTCAAGAAAATCAGTAAACAGGATGTGCGCTTTTACTGAACAGTTTTTTTTTTCAGTTTTCGACGAATTTCATTAAATTTGATATACTAACTATAAAATTTGTCAGTTATAATTTTGAGAACTGGAGTAAGAGAAAGTTGTGTGAGTGTTTCACACTAGATCTTTCTTTTTAATACATTCTTTTTTTTTTACTCGTAGTAAAAGGTAGTATTGGGGAAGTGTCAAATTTTCTAAATTGAGTTTTTACCGGAAATAAACGTTTTGAGGCCCCTCAAAATTGCGGTAAGCTCAAATTTGATATTCCATTTTGGTACTAGACGCACAGAAATTTTGTAGCGTTGAGGAATTTTCAAATATTATATGCAGTTGGTTTAATGTTGTAAAATGGATGTTGAGGTTAGGTCACCAAAAAAACAACAACTCTTTTTTCAAATTTTCACCGACGTTTCGGCAAATTTATTGCCTTCTTCAGTTTAAAAAGGTTCTTTTTTGAAATTCTTAAAAACTATAGGTTAACTTGTGATATACCATCACCAAGAAAATGTTGGTTTATTGTTTTTGGTGCGCTATACAGGGTCACAATATAATTACATTTCTGTACCTGCCAAATTTTATAGTTAGTTCCTTACCCCCCAACCACTATTTATTATTAAAAATGGAACATAAAAAAACATTAAGACTAATATCATAATATTTGTTTCAGATTCAAGAAAATACAATTTCTCAAATACAATTTATTCCATAAAAAACGGTCTCATCAACAAGAGAGAGGTCTCGAAGAGTACAAAGAAAGGTGGTCTACAAGAGCACGTTCCTACCTGTACTGACGTATTCCAGCGAGTCTTGGACCCTCACTAATAAGCAGAAGTCAACTCCAGGCAATGGAGATGAGATTTCTCAGAAGGATAGAGGGGAAAACAAGACGTGATCGGATCACGAATACCACAATCAGAAGTAATCTGAAACTGAAATCCGCTGACGAAATTATCAAGGAAAACAGGCTGAGATGGTACGGCCACGTCATCAGAATGGCAGATAATACTGACAAGATAGCGAAGACTGTTTATGAGACAAAGGTAGAAGGAAAGAGGCCAAGAGGAAGACCAAGGAAAACGTGGAATGATGGTCTGCACGAAACAATTACAAGAAGGGGTCTAAATTGGCTGAAACGTAAGCAAGTGGCTTCGGACAGGGAAAAATGGAAGCAGCTCTAAAAAGGACCTCATACTGCTTAGGCAGTACAGAGGTATTGACTAAGAAGAAGAAGAATTTATAAGTATTATTATTATTATTGTTATTGTTATTATTATTATTATTATTATTGTTATTATTATTAAGGGGCGAGAAGACCGCATGGAGAGGTAGACTTCTACCTCACACAACTTCTGAGCGGGCATGGGTATTTCAGGACGTACCTGAAGAGGATGGGGAAGGCTGAGGAGGACGCGTGCCTCTACTGCCCGGAAAGCAGAGATGATGCCTCGCACACCTTTTTTGCGTGTAACCGATGGCAGCGTCTGAGGAGGGACTGGAGGCGGTGATTGGGCGGCAAACTCCAGACTGTCTGGTAGAGACAATGCTGTTCAGCGAGACGAACTGGAGTCTGATAGCGAGATACGCGAGGGAAATTCTCGTCGCAAAGAAGAAGGATTTAGAGGAACAGGAAAGGAGGAACCCCTAGGGGGTTAGGACAGAGGCCTAGCCTGATGTAGTGCTGGAATCAGCGAATCCAGGCTAGGTCCCAGCAGAGGGGGGGTGTTTTAGCCGGTAGTCTCCGGGAGTCCGGCACGGCGTGCGTAAATGCATTTCACCACCCCAAAAAAAAAAATAAAAAAAAAGGGGCGGGAATTGGTGTAGTGGTTATGATCATGGACTTGTAAGTGGGAGGACCCCAGTTCGAGTCCCGCGTATAACTGCAAAATTGTATACTGGTACGAAAAATGTTAACAGCAAAGTAGATGCTTCCGCCCCTGTCCACGACACCTAATTTGGTAGTTGGACGTCAAGCCCGCCTGAAAAAATAAGCATTACTTTACTTTTTTTGACTTTTATTATTATTATTATTATTATTATACAAGGAGGGGGAGGGAAAAACCCTACGCTATCCAAAGCCTCCTTGGGCCCATACAGCTACCTCTAAAGAATAACAACTACTGGGTCTGGAACAAAAGTCCCAGGCCCAGGTTTTACCCATCTAAGTTTCACCACAGACCGAACAATCGGACCAAAACCTTAAAAGGACATAGCTTAAGATCCTCCACCGATATCCTATCGGCCTAATCTCCTCACAGCCCAACAATCGTCATAAGATGTGTGGGTGTTTCCTCCTCCGTCTCAATAAACTCTACAAAAGGGGTCAGGCATTGAGTCCCTTGTATAGAGATGTCTCCTTAAGCCACAATGCCCAGTGAGGAAGCTAAACAGATGCCTGAGAGAGGTCCATGAAAGACATCTTAGACTCCGACAACCCAGCTGATGACATGAGTGCTGTGAGGTCATCAACGTTTGGAAGCCTGATAGACATTTGCCAAAAGACACACCAACAGCAGGCTCGAGACCAATGAAAGGGAGAGAGGCGCCTAATTTGGCAAACCTATCCTCCTCCTCATTCCCAAAGATTCCCATATGACCTGGAACCCAGACCAGAAGCACATCCTTCAATGAAGAAAGATCTTCCAGTCTTTTAAAACATTCCAACACCAATCTGGAAGTGAAGACACATGAATTAAGCGCCTTCAACGCAGCCTGGCTGCCCGAGCAGATACAAACATCTTTTAAATTAGTGTTACGCACCCTCTCATCCAAAATACAGCAAAGAATTTATAATTAATATCAGAGAAAGTCGATTAATTGTTTCTCAACCGATTTTTTTTTTTTTTTTTTTTTTTACACTCCTGTTTAAGAGAATGTAATGCAATAGTATCAGATTTCTGTATTGAGTATTCGTTAGAAATTCCTGATTTTTATGACTCCCTGAATATGATATCAAGGTGTTTCTTAGCGACCGGCTGTTTTCAGTTCTAACGAACGCTTGGCAAGAAACGTAATATAGAGTATTTATCTGTATATCGTGGTTTTTACCTGAAAAAGCTTCAACTATTTTCTAAAACTACGATATATTGATTATTCATAAATATAAAACTATTCGCTTTTATTTCGAAAGAATTGATTTTATATTAAACTGTGAAGGAAGACTGATTATGAAGTTAAAATTTCCTTTAAATTGTCATCGAGTATAATCCATGATTCCACCGCTTATATAATAGTAAAAGCACCTATATATTTAGTAAATAATTTGGTAGTGAAACACCACTTTTTCTCATTAATTATTTTAATACAAATTTTTATCAATACACTCTTTTTAAACTCAAATTTTACGTGTTTATCATAACAAATATAGAGGTAGTGGTTGGGGATAAGTATCAACGTATAATAATCTTGGACAGTAGAGAAAAAGTAGAATAATGTGGTCCAGTAAACTGAACCAACTACATATAAAGTTTGAGATTAACCTCACTAATTCCGCACAACTATATGTCTGCTATATGTTCATCAACAAAAAATGTTTTCAATAAATGTAATACATTTTTATCTGTGACGTTAGCATACCAAGTTTACAGGAAATCGTTACAATCGTTTATGAGAAAAATTCAAAAACCTATTCTATAAGGTGGCACACTTCCGGTTAACCAAATTTCTTCAAATTTGGAATTCTATCAAATGCTTCCAATATGTATTAATATTATGTAAATGGTAAAACCATGTATTATACTGAGCTTGTATTTGAAAGGAAAGCATAACGCTACTGTTCCTCCAGAACTCCAAAAAAAAATTAATTTTTTGTGGGGAAATGTGTTGCAAGTAAAAGTGATAGATATTTATGTATGTAGACAGTATACGAAGTGTAAAGAAAATTGTTGGAGCCGTTTTCGAGAAAATTAAGAAAAACAAAAAATACCATTCATTCAAAGTTGTATTTCTGGTTGATGGAATTTGCCCCGAATCTTCATGTCTGATGCGATAGTAATACCTAAATGGAATACCAAGTTTCAGCTTTTTGCGACATTTCGTTTTTGAGATATACTGTTGACGCATACACATACAGATCATTCGCTAAAAACCTTCTTTTTTTTCGTATTCAGGGGACCTCCAAAACATGTATTTCCGATTAAAAACGCAATTTCGAAAATCTGGCACGTTCGCAATATTCCTCTTACTAAGAGTAAGAGAAAGTAACAATAACAATATAAGAATTGCAGTAAAAGAAAGCTATGTACGAGTATGTTCTGATTTCTGGGCAGAGAAATGTTTTGCCTGAATTAATTTTTGGCTGCAAAATTAGAATATACTTTAGAAATCTTGTTTCTGTCCAATAAATAAAATGCATAATTAATAAAATGTAATTTTTAACTTCTCTTATTGTTCGAAAAGGAAATATGGGGGGGGGGCTCTTTTCAAATTTTCCACCGAAAATACTAATTTTAAGAAATCCTAAGAATAGAAAAATGTTTGTAGACATAGATCGATCTTTGTGTTTGTGAAAACAGAAACAGAATCCCCCCCCCCCGCTCAAAATTGCATAAAGTTCATGCCAAGTCATGATTGGCGTTCAGCCATTCGACTTCGAGCAGTCCAATATAAAATAGATCGATACTTATTTATCAGTCTGCCTAATTGGCAGTTGTTGAATGTCTAAAAGAGCTTGGCACTCATCTAGGTGAGGGCCAGTCATGTTCCCAACGCCACACAATATACAGGTAGGGCTGTTCACGACTCCAATTCGGGCAAGATGAGCCTGCAGGTAATCGTGTCCAGTGGCTAATCTGAAACAGGCAACTAATTGGTTTCTGGGGAGGTTATGGGGAATTCGTCCTCCCTGTTCAAGCAGAACCCTCCACCTTTTTCCTTCTGCCTGCCTTTCAAAACTCTCTATCGCCTCGGAGTTAAATTTATGACGTAGGAGTCTTTTCGTTGTCGCGTAAACCAGGGGAGCTTGCGGTTGATCTTTTAGCGATCTATTTTTTGCAAGACGGTCTGCTTCTTCATTACCCTGGATACCACAATGGCTGGGTATCCACTGCAGGCATATATCCCAACCCAAGGACAAACGTTCTCCTATAAGCATTTGTGCTTCTAAAACATCGTATGACTCATTACTCACAAGGCTGGTTAAAGCCTGAATGGCTGCTTGTGAGTCAACGAACAAAACTGCTTTCTTTACTGCCTCATTTTGGAGCGTTTTTAGTGCTAATAGAACAGCTTTTACTTCTCCGTCAAAATTAGAACAAAAACGTCCCACCGGTTCAGCGATCTGGAAGTCAGAAGTAAAAACACCTGCGCCAGCATTTCCACGTGCATCTAAGGCAGAGCCATCAGTATAAACGTGCTTCCAGGGTGGTGTTGGGAAACGAGTATGTATCGTTTCGAGAGCAGCGGCCTTCAGATCCAATGTTGTTGTTTCATTCTTGCGCACCATGTGTAAGAGGTGAAGATATCCCTTGGCTCTATGGAGAGAGTAGGTGTTTGTTGTTTGTTTGGGGAAGTGAAGCCTTTCTTTGAAGTCCAGGCAGAACCTGGTGATTAATTCCTCTGCTTTGAAGGTGAAACATTTCTGTGTCTTTAATCTCTGACAGGCCGGCTTGTAATCGTCCCAGTAAACTATTCCCAAACGTTTCACTCTTTCATAAAGATTAATGGCAGCTTCTTCTCTTCTTATAGACAACGGGAGCACTCCAGTCTGGATTTGCATTGCCGCTATAGGGGTGGAACGGGGTCCCCGGGTAATAAGCCTCAACGCATGATTCTGGGTCCTTTCTATTTGTTTCAAACTAGCCTCAGAGGCTGTGATAGTTAATTCCCCTCCATATTCAATCACTGGTCGTACATAGGAGTGTACGTCTGTGTCAGAACACCCTGCGTAGCACCCCAAGTTGTACCAGCCAATCTCCTGAGTAAGCCTAATCTTTTTTCGCCTTTAGTTTTTTGCTGGTTTATGTGTTTTGTCCACAACAGCTTTGAATCAAGAGGACTCCCAGATATGTGGTACAGGTAGATCTCGGCAGTGGATGTGCGTTATAATTGAGTGACAGTGAATGCTGCTTAGTTGAGAGGGTAAATAACTGGAATTCTGACTTTTCAGGGTTAACCATCGTCTCATTATCGTCAGCCCATTTCTTTAAAGCACTCAGGGCATCATTAAGGGTCGCTTCAAGGCCATGAATATTGCTGCTAGATGCCCAAAACACCAAATCATCGGCGTAGAGTAAGGCCTGGATTCCCGGGGTGTTCTCTAAGACAGCAACATTAAGACAGATGATTAAAGTATCATCAAGTAATCCGAAAAAAAAGAAGTTTCGGTCAAATCTATCAATCGTAGGGCAATGTTCTTTTCTTTTTAGCAGTTCAGCAGTTTAAGTGCTTATTTTCCAAAATATAGCTACAATGATTTTCGTTAAATTTGATTACAAATTATTTATTTGTAACATTTGGGGGGCGGGCGGGGAAATTGATTTTAGGAGGTTGGAGGGAGCTCTTTCTTTAGGCCACAGTGTTGTGTGCTCTATCATCTACAAAATATTGTGGCCACTATTGGTTGTTTATAATAAGTATAAAATTTATCCTGTTTGAATAGTGAACATGGAAGCCGTGGATTTTTTATCATTTCATGATCCACAATTCATTTATTTATAGCCTTCGCTGTTAAGAAATTGTACATAATATTGATTGATAAACCCAATCAATTAAACAAAGTCTTGATTGATTATCATTTGATTATGGCTCAGTGGTGGCACGTGAGATAATGAGAATAAGAATTATTAATGCAATATTAAAAGTTAATTTAGTTACATAGTATTGAACATTTAAAGTATTTCCAAGTATTTCAATAAAATTTGATTTATAACAAAATTATCTCAAATACCATTAGAACCAAATATTTTAAATAACTATTGGAATCCCCTATTTGAAATATTGATTTAAATGAAATAAAAATTATGAAAAAAAGGACAACAAACAAGATTATGAAATCTTCTAATTTTACTCTTACTGCGATATAAACAAACTAAGGAATATCTTATTTGGGAGAATAAAAATTAGAAAGATTAGATCATCAGTATATAGATGTGTTTACAAAGTTAGTCACTATAGTAAACAAACCTATCATGTGTAGAATTAATATTAAAAATGTTAAAGTCCAATTATCGTGGATTGTAGTTAAGTTCTATGTGTGATCTAAACTTTAATAATCTGAAGCTATATCTAGGAAAAGATTCTAAAATAGAACTTTTCATAAGTAGAAATGTTTCATAGCTTAGCGGAATTCAGTGGTAAAGCACACAGCTATTCATTTCTCAGATCGTATCGACCTTCCATTCAACTGTGCAATGTCGCACACAGGCCGATGTGCGATTAAAGTTCAAGTAGCGATTTCCATTATCAGAATTGAATAATAAAGAAGTAATCTTATCCAGCCTGAGTTTTTCACAAGTCACGAGAAGTTGTTCAAAGTATGTATATTTTAACTAAGGATTTTTCTACGGGGGTTCATGTGCGAATGTGCACATATGGACCAGCCGTCAAGTTATGACTTGTATTTAGGAACTTATTTGCTATTAGCTTATGTACTTGAAGTAGTGAAAACCTTAAAATAATTGTATTCTTTTCTATTCTAGAACCCGTAACCTCCAAATAGGTTCAGCACTTAGACCACGGCTGGGCCCATTGTGCAGCCCCGTAGAACACCTCACACCAGCCCTGTATCATTAAGGAACGCCAAAATAATTGTAAGTGAAATGAAATTGATTCTGTTCTATTATATGTATATATTATCCAAAAGTTAATCAATGAATGATGCTTTATTATTACAAATTGAACAGAACTATACAAGATTACATTTCAGACATCTATCTATGACCGTCTGCCATAGTCTACACACAATATAACTAAAACTATACCTAATATAAGGTTACGTAATTGAACATTTCAATTACCCAATTTAATAATTAAATTCTGTCACTAACATGCTAAAATGCGTATTTTGTATACATTGCTAAATTCAACCAATTATTTCCATTTAACATACTAAAGAATTCTTGTTGGGATAATGAACTTTTTATTAAAATATCGGAATAAAAAGTTAATCGGAATATCGGAATAAAAAATTATCAAAAATTAGGCATTCGGCAATAAAATTGACATGTATTTTCTATTTTATTTAATTTACATAGTGAGCACATGTATAGTTTGTTCCAGTAAGCTACGGCTTATAATTTAGGTTCAGTATTTCTCGGCTTATTTTGAATATAATGTGTTTAATGTGTATTTGAATTAATGTGTTCGTTTAATTTATAAAACTAGTATTACAATAAAATATGATAATAACCTTGCGTAAGCGTGTTATGTAAAGTTTTAGCACAGTTAATTCTAATTATTGTTTATTTACTTAAAAAAATTCAGAGTCAGCAAATTAGTGCTTTATATAATTGTCGGTTTTGGTGGACTAATTTTAGTTCAGTGCAATGGAGTTCCTAGTATTTTTTGTGTGTTTATTGGGTGTTGCTTCCACAGTACCAGTTGATATAGAACAAGTGGAAA
The DNA here is from genome assembly GCA_011037195.1 of Triatoma infestans. Classification (NCBI taxonomy): domain Eukaryota; kingdom Metazoa; phylum Arthropoda; class Insecta; order Hemiptera; family Reduviidae; genus Triatoma; species Triatoma infestans. Next base: position 8,787 of record JAAEAF010006669.1, read on the forward strand.
TACTTCCAGATGAGACATCGATAGAAATAGAATTAAAGGATGATGCATCTTTCTTAAATAAGGAAAACAAAAGAGTGATCCGACAACAGGATATTAGTGATGTAAGAGACCCGATGCTGATAGCAAGAAACCCAATGGATGGTATGTACTCAACTGATTGTATGCCAGTTTATAGTAGGACACATGGAGTATCACAGTTAGATGTTTCTTCTATTGGCCATCCAATGACATATGGTTCTGGTGGATTTAAATATGGCGTTTATGGTCCCCAAACTTCTGCTATACCATATTCACAAGAAACTCAAATTACAGAACCACAAAACCCACATACCTATTTTACCACGGTACCTTATATATCTGGCTATCGTATGAGTCCTATATATTCAGAAAAGAAAATCATCGTTAAAGATTATGCCCATCCAGATTTACATGGAAGTATGATGTACCATGGTTCTGGGATGCAGCATTATACTCATGATCATTTCCTTCGTTCAGCTGATGATATGAGTGGTGGTAGTATGCTTGATCGTGGAATGGATTTTAATTTAATCTTTGGCCAGCCGGTCAACTCATTTGAACGTTCTGCCACATCTGAACTAAAAAGTGCTGATGAATATGATAGGACCATTGAAGATCTAAAGCAAAAACTGGAACACTTGGAATCATTGAGACAAAATATAATCGATAATGAAGAATACGTTGCTAAAAATGATCAACCCAACTATGTATAGACTGATTTGTTTGTTTAGTTTTTGTTTATTTTTTTTATATTGTTTTTAATAAATTGTTTAATAAAAAAAAAATTATTCTATATTGTTGTTTTATTGTTTAAAAAAAATCTTCCATTAGTCTTGTTTTTTCTTATACCCAGTTAATTTTTTTTTACTATTAATTTGAGAAAAGCATTAATAGTAATTTAAAATTTAATCAGAAAATATGATCTCATTATAATGATAACTTTTATTTTATGTTTGAAATATAAAGTATTTATCCTGAAACAGAATTTATATTTGGATAATAAATATTATTATTTTATTGAAACTTAGTTCTTAAACTGGCCGCTAGATAGAAGTAACAAGCAGATTTCGGTTATAGTTTAACGTTTATGATTAATGTAAATGAGTTTTCAACTTGAAATTCAAAACTAAAAAAAAATATATTTGAGTTTCCAAAAATGGAAAAGAAATGACTTTAAAGCTGGAGGTTTGATAGAACGTTTAACCTTAGTTTTGCCAATATTGGAAAGCTCTAACGTTCCATAAAAGAAATTCTAGAGTTCCCACGTTTTATGTATACAGCACTTTATAAATTACTTTCTCTTCTTACTGTTGTAAGAGCAGTTAATGCAATTGTATAAAACTTTTGAAACTTAGTTTTTACAGGAAAATACACTTTTTGAGATCCTCTCAGTGGGTAAAAAAATGTTTTTATCAACTTGAAACAAAAGAAAAACCGCAGGAAACATGAACTTGGAATTTCTTTAAAACCCGGAATGCAAACTGCACAGATATAAACCTAACAATTTTATTTTTTTAATTTTTGTAGAAAAATTGATATTAGGGAGGTTTTGGAGAATCTGTGACGTTAAGATATCAAGTGTTTGATCTATTTTCTATACACTGTCCAAGTATTATCTACCATTTGGTGAACACCAACATTATTTACCCACCACTACCATTATATTTTATTGTAATTGAAAAAATTTTATCAATTAGATTGCAATAATTACAATTTGAGAAAGTCATTTGAATGTTCGCATAACGAATAAATTTTTTCATTCATTATTTGTTACTCGAATAGGACCGAATAACGAATAAATTTGTTGTTCGTTTCTCCAATAAAGGGAATAATATTATTTACTAGTTACTTTTTATTTGTCTTTTTTTTTTTTTAGTAGCTTTAAAATAAACATGGCGTGGGATATTTGACGTAACTCATATGTCTGGGTTTCTGTCTGTACTGAAATGTCTCAAGTATTTTCATAAACATATGCGTGTACTTACTCTACTATACATATAAAAAGAGTAGATCCTCCCCCCACGCATATATATATATATATAAGTATTGCATGCATATATGTATATAAAATTGTATTAATACTGTAATTAATATACCAGCCAAACTCGGCTGCATCACCTGTAGGCTTGCTGGGATATTATTGGAAGATCTCGGTGAATCGGTCCAGGTGGTTCTGACAGAAACATGGGTAAAAAAAAAACTTGTTACATAACATCACAGATTTTATTTAATTTTTTACTTTCTTTTACTTCCTAGCAACAGGAAGTATTGTAATCGTGTCAAATTTTCGATATTGAATTTTCACCGGAAATATCCGATATGAGGTGCCCTGAATTCAAAAAAAGTGGTTTTTAAAAAATGGTCTGTGTGTGTGCGTGTATGTGAACAGCATAGCTCGAAAACGAAAAATCGTAGAAAGTTCAAACTTGATATTCCGTGTAGGTATCACCATGGGATCCGACAAGTAGGTCATCTGTCAAAATTCTTCCACCGGAACTACCACTTTACAAGTTTTTTTTTTTTTTTACTTTTTTGCGATTTTCTCAAAAATAGTTCCAACGATTTTTTTGAAACTTGGCATATCAAGTATACTTACAAAGAGCTACAACTTTTTATTTGAAACGTTCCTCCAGAAAAATTCATTTAAGGGCGGTTTTGGTGGACGGGTGGGGCTAGGTTTTCCTCTAAAGTGTTATTTCAGTTAACTATACAATTCTGTCATCTAAATAATATTAATAAGAATTAAATATGTTGTTGAAATTCCAAGTTGGAAAAAAATCGGATGACCGGAAGTGCGTTTTTTCCGTATTCAGTTAGAATGTATTTTTCAGTTTTCTGGTATTTTTTCGAAAACGGCTCCAACATTTTCACTAAAGTAGTTATGTGTACTATACATATAATGAGCTACAGCTTTTATTTGAAACATTTCTTCTAGAAAGTCATTTAAGGGGGCTTTTGGAAGAGGGTTTGGGGTTATGTTTTCTCTAAAGTGTATCGTAGTTGATTATACAATTCTATCTTCCTAATAAAATTATTTCCGAGATTCAAGAAAATTAGTAAACCGGAAGTGCTCTTTTACTGAGCAGTTTTTCAGTTTTCAACGAATTTCATTAAATGTGGTACACTAACTATAAGATTTATCAATTTCAATTTTGAAAACTGGAGTAAGTGAAAGTTGTGTGGGTGTTTCACACCAGATTTTTTATATAATAGAGTAAATATTCACAAAGGTATGTTTATACATTATACATAAGAAAATATACATACTTAAAACAGTTAAATACATATTGACACACAAACATACGTCAAATATACACCATGTTCTATTTTATTTGTAAAGCTACTAAAAAAATGACTAATATAAAGTAACAAATAGATAATATCTTTTATTGAAGCAACGTATAAAAATTTATACGTTATTCAAGTAACGAATAACGAATGAAAAATGTTATACATTATTCGAATAAGTTCAAATAATGCCCATCATTGGATAGAAACCATAATTTTTTTGTTTGTTATTGTTTAGGAATTGGGAGCTATCTAATGGATACTATATTGTAGTCACTATACATAACGTCTCTATCTAGCAATCATCCCTAACAACCTTGAAATCGTAGTTTACAGTTTAGTCTAATATCCAGATCTCTGGATCTCTGAAATTTAAAATAGTATAAGAATATAATTTAAATATAAGATCATAAATCTGGTTTTCTAATGACCAGATAGCCTTTCCGATTGTGCAATAAGTGTTGTAATAATCAGGCCGAGACCTTAGCAATTAGCAAGTGTTTGGAATGGATTCAAAACAACAGTTCAGGTTGCTGAAGAAATGTTAGGGTTTACACAGACAGCCATATTACATTGGACAGTTTAAGAAATGATAAAGTTCATTCCCCTTTAATTGAAAGGATCCGCAGAAAAATGGATGACCTGGAAGCAAAAGAAATAAGGATTGGATTAGAATGGATAAAATCACATGCTGGATTTTCAGTAAAATGAAGAAGCTGATCGTCTAGCTAAAGAAGGAGCTAAGGATATACAATTAATACCGTCCTACAAATAAGTTTCCAAAGTCGTACATCAAAAGTGAACTAGAGAAAAGAAGCTTTGAAGAGTGGGAAATGAAGTGGCAAAATTCACAAAAAGGGAATTTTACAAAGAAATTCATCGCACACATTCATATAAGACAGAAACTAAATCTAAAAATGAATTACCGGTTAACCCAAATCATTAACAGGATATGGTCCAAGCAGACACTTTCTTTATAGATTTCATATATTTATTTTTTTATTTAAGGCGTCTCAACATCTGTGGTCATTTGCGCCCGGAGCCTTCTCAGTGCACTGCCGGCCTCCGGACAGTGTTCTCCCGTTACAGACAACACTGTCCATCACCGGACAGTGGGCTGTAGGGGCTCCTAGGAAGAGAAAATCTAAGGGCAGCACGACTGGATTCGAACCCGTGATCCCCGCGTTGCTAGTCCAGCGCGCTACCACTGAGCTAATCCCTTCCCTTTTATAGATTTCATATTATAATTATAGATTCACCTTAATGTCCGTGTGATCCCACAGGTACTATAATTCAGGATTTCACCCATCTAATATATAACTGTCCACTCTTAAAAAAAACGCCAGAGCTAGACTTTATCAGCGGTATATTGAGAACTGGAAGATGTTGGCCAATTGCCAGAAGACCAGTTGATCATGCAAGAATTCATCGACGAATTCATCAATTTTTTGAATAAATGGAACTTTGAAAATTTTGAGCATTTCTATTTTATCAATTTACTGTACTTTCTTGCATTATTATCAGCAGTTAATATGTATTTCCAAAATTGTAAATACTCATTAACAATTTTTTTCACAGCATATTTAAACGATTTAAAATTTAAATTTTGTAATCTTATTACATGCAATATTAATGGAGTATGTAGACATATTGAAAAAAAAACAAAATGATCAGGTGGCAGAATCGCAGAATCATATTAAAAAAAGGATGTCTATTCCTCCTAAGTTTCACATTCTTAGCTTAAGATTTAATTTTATGAAATTCATACATTTTTTTTTTTTTCCTATCCCACGACAAAGGCGTTAAGCCATTTTTTGTCTGGCAGCCCAATATTTTTCATAAATAGTACTCATACCCTGTAATGCAGGGCACGCGTTCAAATGTTGAAATGTCATTACGCCGTTATTGCACAATGGGCAAATCGGCGAGTCCTTTATGCCTATTTTGTGGAGGTGGGCTTGGAGGTAATCATGCCCTGTAATTCCTCGGAATAGCACGACAGAATCTTTTCTTGGAAGGCCGGCAGGTATCTTATTTTCTAGCAGTGTTGCCCACTGCTTTTCAGCGGCCATGCTCTTTAACTCCGCGTGTGATTTTTCCTTTAAATGGCTACCTATAACTCTTTTAGCCGAAGCAAAACACATTGCGTAGTCGGGCTGATCACATTGACTCCCCTGTTTCGCAAGTTTATCGGCCTGCTCGTTCCCTGGTAAACCACAATGTGCAGGAATCCATTGGAAAGCCAGCTGGTTCCCTTCTGTAAGAGCCTTTTCAACCATTTCTTGGCACGCTCTTACATCTGCGGAAATTCCACTTTGAGATCCCGTTACGGCTATTAACGCAGCTTGGGAGTCACAGAGAAACACTACTTTGTCCAATTTCTTTTCAAACATATATTTCAAACCTATCAGGATAGCCCGGATCTCCCCATCAAAATTTGATGCCCACGTTCCAACAGGTTCTGAGAACTGGAAGTCGGTACCATACACTCCAGCTCCCGCATTTTTAGTGGCACCTTCTGCTGAACCGTCAGTATAGATGTGAGTCCAAGGAGGAGATGGATAGCATTCTCCAAGCATTTCAAGGGCTAGAGCTCTTAACTCGGTCGCACTGTTATCGCCTTTCTTAACGGGCTCCATAAGATGGAGCCTTAACAATGGTGTTCTCCTTATTTTCCAGTACGACTCATTGTGCAGAGGCTCACTCCTGCCAAGGAATAAATTATATTTTTGATGAAGAGCATCCACTTGAGTTGAAAATTTCACCTGAGTTTTTAGCCTTGCAACTTCAGGTGGTCTATCTTTTTCCCAATAATGAATCCTCAATCTTGCTAGTCTCTCTTTCATGTTTAAAGCTGCAATTTCTCGCCGAACTCTTAAGGGGTATATTTCCGATTGCAATTGCATAGCCGCGATAGGAGTGGACTTTGGACCCCCTGTAATCTGTCTAAGCGCAACATTTTGGACTTTTTCTAGCCGCTCTTGCACAGAATCCGAGGCAGTAATAAGTACTTCATTGCCGTATTCAATTACCGGCCGTATGTACGTTTTGTATGCCAAGGCTAGCACGTCCTGAGTAGCGCCCCATTTAGTGCCCGCCAATCTACCAAGGAGGCTCATTCTCTTTTTCCCTTTTTCTACAAGAGAGTCCACATGTTTATTCCATCCTAGTCTGTTATCCAGCTGCACTCCCAAATAGGTTGCCGCGTCGGTTATCCGAAGAGGTTGTCCATTGTACCTTAAAGACACATTATGGTGCTTAGTGGACAGACTAAAAAGTTGCGACACTGTTTTACTGGAATTAACATTCATTTCATTTGCATTTGTCCAATCCCACAATCGCCCCAGAGTTCCATTTAAATGCGTTTCTAAGGCTGAAACATCGCTACTAGTTGCCCACACAACCAAGTCGTCTGCATACAAAAGTGCATTAGTTCCTGGTACTGCTTCCAGGTGCGGTACCAAGTCATTTATCATTATGCAGAAAAGTGTTGGGCTTAAGACCGAGCCCTGAGGAAGTCCCTGTTTTATCTGCTTATAGGGGGAAACAGCATTCCTGTACTTGACCCGTATGAATCGCTGAGCGAGGAACGAGGCAATAAACTTGAAAAGTTTACCATTGACGCCTATCCCTAGCAGCTTTTCCAGCAGAAGCCTCCTCCAGACCCTGTCATAAGCCGCTTGGAAATCCACAAAAACTGCTAAAGTACTTTGCCTTCTATGGAAACCATCTTTTACCTCTTGCGAGAACCTAATTACTTGTTCAGTTGTGCTGCGGTGTTTTCTAAACCCTGCTTGTTTGTTTGAAAGGATGTTATTTTCTTCTAGAAATTCCTGTAACCTTCTTAGTACTAATGTTTCCATAAGTTTACAAAAAATACTCGTTAACGCTATAGGTCTGAAGTTTTCTGCTTTATCTGACGGCTTGCCCTTCTTAGGAATAGGTATCACTTCTGCTTTCCGCCACATGCTGGGCATATATGAACTCCAAACACCATTCAAGAAAGTTAACAGGACATCTTTAGATTTGGGACCCATATGTTTCAAAAACTCTGGCATTATACCGTCCGGACCGGCGCTTTTGTTAGAAGGAATTTTTTGTAGAGCCAGATCCAGTTCTTGAGGAGAAAATCGTTCGTTAAATAGACGGTCCTGATCCTTGGTGAGGCATGTGACTGGTGGATGACATCTGGATAGCTTAGTTTTTGGTCTGAAATTACTGCTGTTGCAATAGTACTTACAAAAGACTTTTGCAATATCCGAGTCATCTGTGAGCAGTTTATCTTCACTTTTAAACGGGTTATGTTTGGAGTCATTTTCATTATTTAACCGGGAAAGAAATTTGTGTGCCTTATGGGCGTCCTTCCTGAAATCAAGTTTGCTAAGAAACTTTTGGTAGCTGGAGCGTTTAGACTGAATAATTCATACATTACATTATGTTATATTCTTAATATAACTAAATACAAAAACATATATGTTTTACTAAATTTACTATATATTAAACAAAAATATATATTTATATTTACTTACAGTTGAAACCAATTAACTAACAGATAATGATCTGCACTATGTAAACTGACAACTTGCCGCAATAAATGAGCGAAAATTGTATATGAAGATTGGGCAGAAAAAACTGGATTCTGTATAAGTATATAGAGGGCTCTTACATCATCTTTTGGATATAGTCTGTAAAAGGTAAGATAAACTTATTAAATAGGTTGTAAAATAATTTTTTTTTAAACAATTGAAATGCTTTTTATTTTATTTTTTTTACAATAGCTATTTAATTTTTTATTACTTCGTAGAAAATTTCTGTTAATTATGACTATTTCTATATGTCCCAGTGGAAAGATTTAAATACTAGGACAATGTGTATTTGCAACATTACTGGAGGAACATATGAAGGTAAGTCGATTCCATAATAACCGATCTCCTAATGGTGGAGACATTTCTTATTTAATGGGAGCCAACATCTGATCAAATGAATACCTATTGTTGGACCGTATTATTGCTTAGAAGCAGTAATAAGTTGATGTTACAGAAAACACAATAAACTTAATGTTTCTTTCCCTCAACTGTCGTCTTTCTGACCATCGAAGAGAAATAAAAAAATGACTTAAAAATATAGAATGTTATTTTTTATTATTACAATAATTGTGAATTTAAATCAAACTAAATCTGATAATCAATAATGTACTAAATAGGTTTTTTTTTAATAGTTTCATGAAAAAAAAAGGTTGAGTCATGCCAATAAGAAGAGATGGATTGTAGAAGTTAAGTATTTTTTTTTATGTTGGTTCAACGCCAAGAGCGATGAACTCATTGTTGAAACCGGTTTTTCCACATCATATACAGCAGGAGAAGTCTTTTGCAACATCAACCTTTATAAAAGCTAACACCATTATCTTTCTATAAGTAGAAAATTATAAGTTTTTTTATATAACTCCTAACATCTTGGTTATTGCATTTACAAGTGCATTATAAAGTTTTGGATTTTGTTCTTAAATGAATGAAGTGAAAGATAAGAAGATAATTATCTTAAAAAAAAAAAAAACTTTATTGTAAAAAAAAATTATTCATTAAAAGATGCTGCCTAATTCCATCTGGACTCTCCAACAGACAGACAACTTATAAAATCAATCAAATCTAAAGATCAACGGTTTCTAAAGGTAGTAGATAACATGTGCGCTTGCTGGAACGATCCAGAGGAGCTGATAAAAATAAGATGGGAAGTAAGATGAGAATAAAAAAATATTTTTTTTTTTGAAAAACTGTTAAATATTGTAAAAAGAAAAAAATTAGAGTTAAAATCCTTGTGTTATTTTCCAAATAAACTTAATAATGCTCGTTGTTCATCGACAGATCTTATAGCATTTTGTTTGGCAAGCAGATGTGTCACGCATATTGAAAAATCATATGATTTTATTAAACATATTAATCATTTAAAATTAAGGTTTATTTGTAGATTTAATATAATACAATGAGGACATAGAAAACAAACAATTTTTATTATTTTTAAAAACACTATTAAAAATATCTTATTAATAAAAAAATGGTGTTATCAATTTTTTTTTTTTTTTAATAGAAAATTTGAAAGTAAAGAGCATCTCTCTAAGCGCCCATCAAATCCTTGTTTGAGTAGGTCTGGCCCATATGACAATTTATTGACATTCTTATAAATTACTAAAGGGAACAGCAAATAAAAAAAAATACTATTGGAAATCGATCGCTTTTTGTAATATAATAACATACATTAAATACATGTCAGTATTAAGATTAATAATACTTACATTCTTCCCTCTTCCAAGAGCGCATTTATTATAGATTTTAAGACGGTTTTATGTACTATAGAAGGCTGTGGACATAAAAATTCCATTTATTAGATCATTTATTTATTCTTTAATTAAAAGACATTGAACTTATATAAGGTTATACCACAAGGTCAGCCTTCATATGCTAATCTAGCTAGTTAATAAAGGCAAACTGCAGTTTATTTCTTAAGTAAAAATAGTTTACTAAAATAAAAAGTTTATAATAGATTATTTGCATAATAAAAGTCGTTAAATTTTTTTACAAAGAGTTCTACAATCACCAAAGAGATTTTTTTTATAAAATACATTGTGCGTGTTGAGGTTTTCAAAATACATTGTGCGTGTTGAGGTTTTCTGTTCTTTCTCTAAATATGGAATACAATTTCCATACCAACAATTTCATTTTTTACAATATGTTTTTCCAATTTAGTTCTGAACTTTATCACTTATCATTGAATGTAATAATTCAAGGAACGTTTCTCGAAGTATACTCGTGGATGAATGAGTTCCATAGACAAATTTACGAGTACAGTACACATAAAATCGTACGGGTCTTATCACCAGCTATCACTGATCTATGGAGAGGTTAGATTTATGAGAAAATATGCTCCCCCCCCCCCAAGGTCGATAAATTGTAAAAATGGTATCTCAAAAAAAAAAAAAAATACGCTCTTGGTTATTTTTTAAAAAAGCATCATGTTAGTAAGCTCTTAAAACTCTATTTGAGAATTCTTAAGTTCTTGATCACTTGTTATAGGCTCTTCAAATAGTGGTTTTAGACTGCTTGATAGTCAATTTCTAAACTGGCTACAGCCCTTACAATATCGGGCTTTTATACGATATTACTTGGTTACTTGGAATATTGTTATCAATTCGTTCGTTTAGTAATTCCTAAAGAGACACTGATACTAAGGGCTGATGTAAATGAACTTCATTTCTGCAAAGTATAATTAAGAGTTCATCAGATTATTACCCTTATCATATACCCCGGCGATCTGCATTGCCCTTCGAATCATAATCTATAGATGATGTTTACAGGTTCCGCTTTGACAAGTGTGTGCAAAGGGGAAGTCCCAAAAACACCTCTAATCTGTACGAATAGTGTCCATAACACCAATAATGCCCAACATGCAAGCCTATGAACCCAAACAAGTGGTATGCTACTTCAATATGAAAAACATTTTAAAACCCTATGGCGCAACAGCCGCCCATGAAGGTTTCAGATCGCCAAGGCTTGCCAACCGGCGATTTGTATTTGGGGGTCGTGTGGTAAAGCACGCCGCAGTTCCCACGCCGTTTAGTTTTGGCCTTCGCTACCTAGGGCGCTACTAACTGTAGCTTCCCACTTTTTATCACGATGCTGGGTCATCACTGACTTTGCCTCACAGGAATCGACCCTGAATTCTCGCACGAAAGGCGAGTGCGCTAGCGACTAAACCAACGCGAGAGAACAAAACATTTTTAAACAATCTATTATTCATGAAAAATAAATAAATAAATATCAGAAAAGCAAGATAAATACCATGCTACGCAAGGCATCGTTTACCGCATAGACGAATTCCATTTTTAGACCAGGATCATCCGATTTTCCTGAACTATCATCTCTTTTTGTCTAAAAAAAATAAATAAATAAATAAATAAAAATTAATAAATAAAATAAATCAGGTTATCCTTTTTTTTTTTTTGTATAATCTTATACATTCTCTTATGTAACAGGAAGTATTTTTACTAAAAATAATTGTAACTTACCTTAAAAAGTGCATTTATTTGTGCAAACGAATCGAAAGAACGCATGTAAAATCGTTGTACAGCTATAAAGTTTTCAGTCTGATGTGCTCGTCGTACATCTTGTCTGGAACATATGGATAATTTATCATTATTCTCTATTTTTTTATGAAAAAATAAAATAAAAAATAGGCCTTAGATAACCATGTCCTTCAAATCCCTACTTTTGTTGTTGATCATATTAGGACAGTGTCATAAATAACTTTTCAGTGATCAAAACGCCTGGAGCGGTGGACACCCTTGAAAACAGCACTTATATCTTTTATAAATTTAATATGGAAGATAAGTTCAAAATTGTTTCAATATTTCTCAGTTTGTAGGCCACCAGTGATTTCCTGGTAGCTGCATTACTTACACCTACCTACCTACCCCAAGGTGGTACGACCCTACAAGGTCCTGGCCTCCTCCACATCCTACACCACTCTTCTCTTTCATGGGTGTGTCTTCTCCATCTTCTCAATTTTATTCTCCTCAATACTTCTTCCATATCTCCCAGCCTTTTTGGAATCCTGCCTTCGGGCATCCATACTATATGCCCAGCAATCTCAACTATCTTTTTCCTTATAAAGGATACAAAGTTCAGTTCACTGTACTTTTGACGGAGTTTAGCATTCTTTCTTATACTCCAGCACCCATTCTCACAGGCAGGTCCATATATTCTTCTGAGTATCTTCCTTTCCCATATACGAATGCTAAATATATGAGGGTCATTCAATAAGTAACGAGACAAATCACTGTAGATCAGAAACGGTTTGTTTAATCAACGCAATAGTTTCAGTATGTCAAATTGGCATCCTTGTACTTAGGTTCTCATTAGCTGTTGTGATTAGATTTTTAGTTGCAGAGAGTATCAAAGATAGTGAAATCCACGAAAGAATGTTGAAAGTGTACGGGAATAATGTTTGAACCGTTTGAACGTTTACAAATGGGTAGAACAGTTTAAAAGTGGCCGTCTAAATGTCTGTGACGAACAGTGAAGTGGACGACCGGTTGAAGTTGCAACTTCCTCCCTTGAATCTCGCATAACCGCGTTAATTCAGGACAGTAGGACTATTACTGTTGAACTGATAGCTAAAGAAGTGCACACGAGTGTTGGAACTGCCCATAACATTATTCAGAATAAGCTGGATTACAAGAAAACTTGTGCGAGATGGGTTCCAAGACAACTTCAGCCAAGATGAAAGGACGCTGTTTAATTGAAAAATACCTTGCCCCATCGGACTTCATTTGTTTGGACCCTTTAAAGAGGCTCTACGTTGGAAACATTTTCAATCTAATGAAGAAGTTAAAGATCAGGTACAATAGTGGCTTCGAGATCAACCCATAGAATTTTATGCCAGAGGCATACACAAATTAGAAGAACGATAGGACAAGTGTATAAATGTTGCTGGGGACTTTGTTGGAAAGTAGCCAAAGTTTTGTATTGATTAAATAATTGGTTTTTGAGCTACAGCGATTTGTCTCGTTGCTTATTGAATGACCCTCGTAAATTTAGCATTCTCTCAGTTTCTTTCGTTAGTACCCAGGTTTCACAACCATTTGTGACCACAGGTCTTTTGATTATTTTATAAATAGTGGCTTTTTGTCAAAACGTCTCTAAAAGTAGCGGTATTAAACGCAAAATATTTTTAACTGAAACTTGTGAACAACCGATTCACATTACTGGCTGATTTTTACATTCTCCTGCTATGGTAAAAAGAATGTGTATGTATATCATTCTGAGAGCTTGTGTGTTAGGTGTGGTAGGGAACAAAATATAAAAAAAATGTAGAATCGGAGAAAGCCAAAAGTGATATATAGATATAATATATGTCTAAGGGAATCGGATACAAAGATTTCGGACAAAATCCGTCACTTAAACATATTCACCATGAAGCTGCAAGGTACTGTTAGTGTCAGTAACACTATAATAACTTTTAATGATGAATAGTGATATTTGAAAATTTGTAAAGCAGATGCTGGGCATTACTGACAGTAAATCGAGGAGAGTTACTTGTGCCCTGCAATGCGCGTCATGCTAAAAATGTTACGCTTATCCTCACCTTTCCTCGAAGAAGGTCTGTACAGTGCCCTACATGAAGTTTTAAGTAACACTCAGAATTCCTCTGACTATTCTTTTTGCACCTTTGCTATCTACAAAGACAAGTGGATTAAAAAAGAAATTATCATAATATTTCAGTGGCTGCCGCCTAGTCATTGTGGAGAAATAAAGAGACAAGTGGTGAAACCAGCAAGTGAGTTGTTCGCTCTGCCCAGCATACATAGATCCTAACTATCTGTAGAAGAATAGAATAGAAGCGGGGGGGGGGGAGCCTCATTCCACTGCGACCTACAAGTTGAGGTCTATTGTGGATCCCCTTAATTACAGAACAGCCCCCAGCTTTGCCCTCCTAATCAATCCTAGCAAAGCTGAGAGCGGCTCCGTCATGAAGCTTTCAGCTTCGGGATTGCCCGTCCCCAGTTGAAGAAACCTAATCCTCGCCAGGCCGGCGCACTCACAAAGGATGTGCGCCGGGGTCTCCTCCTTTACCTTGCAGAATCGGCATACCGCACTATCCGCAAGTTGTAGGTGGTGCATGTGTCTATTCAGCCTACAATGCCCTGTTAGTAGACCCACAATTAGCCTTATATCCCTTCGGGTCTGGCTCAGTAGGTCTTTGTAAATTTAGGCAGATGTCTTTTAATGAAGAGCTTTGCCTGCCTCTGTCCTGGTGTTCCCTCCCACCAACGCAGACGCTGATCTTCTATCCACCCCCTGATAGAAGTTTGAACTATCTGTAGGAAGCATGTATAAAAAAAAGAAAAAGGGGGTTTTGCTGTTTTCTAGATGGTCGGGTTTTCATCGGTTTTACCTCAGTGACGATCGTAAAAGCAAAAGCTGCAAGCTTGCAGAGAAGATCTTGAGCAAAACAGCTAGGAGGTATCTAGATAAAGATGTGTTTATAAAAAAATATTGAAGAATAAAGATGGGTTCACACGGAGTAGTGAAGTGGGCAAGAGCACTACTTGGTGTGAGCATGCGTTTACGACTTGCTTATTCAACTGAAGAACTCACAACCTTTTGAAGTTCACACGGTGCTCTTGTCGGTCGTACGTTTCTCGCTCGTTGTTCAATCATGGCTGAACGTCATGCTGTGAAAGGTGTTTTTGTAAAAAAATTAATACATGAGCTGAGAAATCATTTGAAAAACTGGAATAAAAGAAAAGGAGGCGTGAGTGTGGGTTTCGTGACTGGGTGGAGAGGCGTTATGTACTCGGTGCCACCAATAATATTTGCAGGAAGTTATCCTTGGAACATGCAAGTAGCTACAGAAATTTTTTTTAGGATGGAACCAAATCTGTTTTTGATTTTCGTCAATTAAGTGAAACCAACGATTCAGAAAAAGGACACCAATATGAGAAGAGCAATTCCGGCAGAAGCGAAACTTTATGTCATCTTAAGATTCTTAGCTACCGGTGATTTATTTTCCAGTCTACAATATCTATTCAGTCGTATACGACAAGCGGTTCGTGATCACTCCAACTAATCGGAGATTACTCGCCTCGCCTTTTCGAGGGCGGGCACGACCCCCACTCCCACTACTGATGGTTCACACGAAGTCGTGATCACGACCAGCTGGCCGATGGGTAGTGCTCTCGCCCGCTTCACTACTACAGAGACTTTCAAAAATTTCAGTTTCGTTTGAATACTTTCCACACAAAAATGGTTTTATATTAGTTTCGATTCTCCGATTCATGTCAATTGCATTAAGAGAAAGTCTTGTGACTGTTTCGCGCCATATTTCTAATTTACGTTTCTACCGCAGTCTGTTATTAAGAGCACACGTGCAATGCCTACCTCCTTGTGGTGTTCTCTCTTTACAGACAACACTGTCCATTATCGGGCAGTGAAGTTTAGAGGCTCCTAGAAAGAGAGATCAGCACTGTTGGACTCGAACCCGGGACCTTTGCGTGGGACTCCGGTAAGCGATCATTGATCTAACCCCCTTCCCTATTATTGGCATATTATCCAATAATTTCTCGTCAATTATAATATACTAGCTAAACCCGGCCACGCTTAGCTATGGCTCAGTCTGATTTTAATTATTAGGGAAGTAAATAGAAGTATGATAGTTAACATAGATCCAGCAAGAAAACAAATCATTCAATTTAATAGCCTACTTTGCGGTGCTGTAAACTGAAAGGAAAGAAAAAAAAAATGTTTTTAACTGAAAGAATGTTTTTAAGAGCTGAATGGGCTGTAATCCTCCATCAACGTAGCAGCATTACCTGAAGAAGCAAGTGCTAACGCAATATGGCCATTTGAACGGACTTTAGCCAGGATTAAGGAAATTAAGAACGTTTTTCCAATTCCACCTGGAGCGTCCAAAAATTAAATCCACCGGATTGGTTGGTCACAGCTTGTATGATAGTATCAAATGCTATCTTTTGTTCTTGAAGGAGTTTCAGTGTATTTTCTTGGACGAATAGCTGTAAGTCATTTCTGGTGTATGATTGCTCTCTGAGCAGTTCTCTATCGAATGTTGCATTGATCGACCTTTTCGGTACTGTTACTCTCAATAGTTCCAACAACTTGCCACACATTGTAAGACAAAGATCCTCAATGAAGATTAGCGCTTCATTGCATATTTCTTCTGTGAAATCCAAGCCACGATTGCGTTTCTTGACGTATTCTGTGCAGAATATCTTCGGCAGAGAGCGCGCCACCATCGCAACGCGTCTGCGTCTGTCTATTTCTGCCAAACTCGCGAAACGCTCGGAATTTCCCGTTTCCATGGGAACTTCGAAATAAAAAGTATATATAAACACTCTTATATAGAAATGCAACGTTGTGTAAAAATTTCAAGTCAATCCATCGACTACTTTTCGAGTTTTGTGGCCACAAACATACGGATGCTGAATTTTTATCAATATAGATGAAGCTGTAATACGTAGTTGTTGTGGTAGTTGTTTCCGCAGAGCTGAAAAGCATCAGAGACATTTTCCGTGATAGCCTGTTTCATTTTGTGGTCATCGACCGGTTTCGGGCGTTCGCCCATCTTCAGGATGCGTTTGTCAGACAGTGTGATAACACAGACTTGCACAGAGCAAATCTGTGTTATCACACTGTCTGACAAACGCCCTAAACCGGTCGATGATCACAAAATGAAACAGGCTATCACGGAAAATATCTCTAATGTAATACGTAGGTCATTGAAGTAAGAATACACACAGGATCATTGACCGACAGATATTCTGGTTCCTCCACTGTAACTTCTAATTTGTCCAAATGATTCTGTAAACAATGGCTCGCATGTGGATAGTTACGAGCCAAAAATTGGCCACAAAATCACTGCGGGAAAGATATCTTAATATTTTATAGCAATCCTAACGCTTATCAGAAATCCTTTGCCCCTGTTGCTTAGCAGTTACTGCCGATAGGCTGCTTTCAATAGGTGTTTTGTTCTGAAAGTAAGTAATGATTATTTCTTCGTTATCGCTGATACCTCAGCAGGTTGAGATTCACCGATGTGAAACTTCCCACTTATCTTAGATCAATTAGCTCACTGACAATAATAGCCATATGGTGGTGGCACAGCTGTTTAAACCAGATATTTTATGGCTAATATAATATCAACTTTCGAATCTATAAGAAATCCTTTGACCGTTTCATATCAGAATGGTTGATTTTATATCTCATGTTATTCTTATGATCATCTTTAGATGTTATAGATCATCTATTAGATGATCACCTTTAAATGACCTTTAGATATCATCTTTAGAAATTAATTAATTATAGAGCTATACTTTGAGGGCAACGACATTATTATCCATAATTATCTATAATCGTGATCGAAAACCTAGATGAATTTTTTTAGATTAGTTGATTCAGTTGAAAGGTGTTGTAGTTATGTTGCTAAGCAACTGCCCAAATAAAGAGCTGACCTACAAAAATTCTCTTGAATAGTCCTTCTACTTGTCAATAAATGTTTGTTAGTGCAATTTACAACTTCTATCCAACTTGATTTCTATACTCTATTTTATTAAATGGATGTTTAAAACTTCTTATAGTAATGATATATAATATATAATATGAGTTACTAGTTTCATTAGTATCAAGAAACGATAATTAACTTTTAATTACACGAATAATTCTATCTTAATTTATGTTAAAATGCAATCCCCAAAAATTAGTGTATCGTATAAAAGATTCAAAGATTTGTAATAAAAAAAAAAATCTGGTTTGAATCATTCACACTTCACTTTTACTCCAGTGAATGCAATAAATATGAAATGGGTAAATTTTGCTCAATTATCCTAACATGAATATAGAAGTGGTGGGGGAAGAAGTACTAACCTATCAACCCAAGGTAGAAATGCGAAGGGCGGACCAATAATCTAGTACCAAACCCATATATTTGAAATTTGACGCCACAAATTCTGCAAAACTATCTAAAATGATTTTTATTTCATTTTGAAAATATTACAAATAAAAGTGATAGGTTGAAAATGTGGATGGGTCCGCAATGCTGGATAACATCTGGTATTTTATCCGTCGAAGCATGCATATTTATATTGTTCCTGACTGGTTTCAGATTTTCTTCCATCATCAAAGCAAATTCACCAAGTTCGTATAGAGAGTTCACTTCAACTTAATGTTTCTGTTGCACTCACACTCGTTGGTTGTATACAGGGTGTCTTAAGGTTTATGGATAACGACTTTTTCTCGGAAAGTAAGTTAGCTAGAGAAAAACTAAAAAATACGTGTCCCCGTAGTTTTTTGTTAGAAAACCAAATTTAATTTGCAAATCTGTTTTGGTGCTTCCAGAAGCGAGATACAGGCACCAACTTCATTTTTTCAAATGGGGAGGTCTGGTTTTTATTTAAGAAATAGATTTCTCTATTTTTGTCAGAAAAATTTACTTGAACGGTTTTTTTCTGTGAGTGATATTTTACAAGTTATGAATGAAAACCTGATTCCTGTAAGAAATTTCAAAATGATATAACCGTTTTTTGATTGAATAAGAAGAAAAGCACTATTTTATTATAAATTTTACTCCTCATTAATTACAGATCTTACTTGAACTGGCCCCCACCATTAGAGATGCAAACATATGCTTTTTCCTGCCAATTTTACCGTTTGACCAAAGAAATACATCTTTAATGGTGGGTGCCAGTTCGAGCAAGATCTGTAATTAATGAGGAGTAAAATTTATAATAAAATAGTACTTTTCTTCTGTGTAGCATATTTTGCATCTAGCTCTTGCTTAATTTTAGGAATTAGATTAAGGATTATGGGGCGGGCGAGGAATATTGAGTACTCCCCCCCCAGGTGTGAAGTGTGTGAAACAAATGTTATATGAGTGTATGTGTATGTGTGTATGAGCGAGTGTTTGAGGCATGTATTCTTACATTAAGAATTCATTCTTATGTAATGACACAAAGTCATAGCAATTTCAAAGTGGTTCCAGCCAGCTGCTGTCTTCACAAAGGATGGCAGAAATAAAAAAATAATTTATAACTAGTGGCCTAGCCAACCGCTGTCTTCAAGACAAGGCCGCGACCAAACAAACAAAACCAAGGGTTAATACCTTACATCAAAGCAAGCACCGATAAAGCTGGCCACTGACCTAAATCACTGGTCACCGAACTAACCAAGGTCGCACACTAGGACAGATGTCTTGGTGTGAGTGTTGCCAACACTAATATAAACTTCGCCCCATTGGAAGGGGGGATTATTATACTTCAGTACGTCTTATCGTTATACTCGAGTACGTCATTAGATTATTATACACGAATTATTATACTTCAGTACGTCTGATTATTATACACGAGTACATCGTTATACGAGCAGCATTTCCGCGTCCCTATAGAGGTTTTACTTATACTTATTTTTAAATAGTTGTGCATCTTAGTTTATTTATTTTAATCATCTTAAATTATTTTTATTTTAACTTTAAATTATCATTAGCTTTAAATTATTTAAACTTTATATTATATAAAGTATTTCAAGTTAATAGTTACCATTTCTTACATTTAAATTACTGTAAAAATATAGTCTTATTTTTATAAATTCAGCGTTAATAATTCGAGCACTAACTTCCAAAAATCTCTAAACTAACTTCCGCTTTCTTCAAGACATCTACTACATACCTCAGAAATCACAATAAACGATTCCACTACACTTATATACATGTATACAATAACGTATAT
Organism: Triatoma infestans; assembly: GCA_011037195.1. NCBI lineage: Eukaryota > Metazoa > Arthropoda > Insecta > Hemiptera > Reduviidae > Triatoma > Triatoma infestans. Next base: position 28,381 of record JAAEAF010006669.1, read on the forward strand.
AGAATTTTATTTTAATATTTTTGTGGTTGCATGCATTTATTAGAATGAATGTATTTATAGCATGATTGTGGATTATTTTTTGTTTCCGATTGTATTTATAGAAGAATGTATGATCGGTGCAATGAGGGTAGGGGGGGCAATACCGGGGCCAGGAGTTGCTCCGTCTGGTCGTGTAGGAAGTCTTCCTGTACTATTTTTTTAATATAGGAAGCCACTTTCTCATGAGGGGCGGGTCTGAGCCGGGCTTGACCCCAGCAACTGGATATGATGGTGTGAATGAAAGATGTCTAAATAGTGTAAATATTTTTAATTTAGGTTAATTATTGAGGGGGGACTTAGTATGAATGTAAGAATAGGTATGTTTGTATTTATTTTGTATGTGTGAAATATGTATGCATGTATTTATTTATTGAGATGAATGGCTGATATGAAATTGTAAAATATGCATTAGCTGGATATTGGCAATGTGATGATGTAATATGCACCATTATGGCTTATGGCGAAGGCTAATTCCAAAAAAAAAGTAGAAAAAAAATATTCATTTCCAGTATCACTTCATTGTTAATGTATGGTTGAGGCTGATAGGAAATCGTCTCCTTAACCCTTGCTTTTTTGCCAGGAATTTTGAATCCGAATTCATTCGTTCGCTTCTTGAAGAATAAGCTTAATCTTCCAATTAGAAGATTAGACCTATCGTTATTAGACAATTAGTCTGTTCCAAATGGATGGATGTTTCCAGCGCATAGTGCCAGGGCTGTGTCTGAGTGGTTAACAAATAACTACCTGAGAACATAGATAGGATGCTCAGGCACAGTTCGGTTCGGCTCAGGCCTTTCGATTTTTGATGTTTGGGGATAACTGAAAACTATGGTATATTCCCAGCCTATGAACAGAAGAGTTAGTTGTTCAGATTGAACATGCGTGTCAGCCTATGAGAGATTGTAGGTGCTGTAGCATCACTGGGTCGGCGTTGAAGAAAGTGCATTCAATAGAGAGAGAGGAAAACAGTCAGAACAGCCCTTGAAAATGTTGGTTTCATAAGAATTTTTCTATTATTCGTTTTCACATGTTTTGTTCTGTTCTATTCCAAGCTCCATAAGCTGGGATTGAAAGATTTCCCGCATTGCGTATTTGAAAGATTCCCTGCATTGGGATTGAAAGATTCCCAATATTCCCAATAAAAATAATAATATTTTTATTTAAGACATATTAATAATTAATAATAATAATAATAATAATATTTTTAAAATAATAATATTTTATTTAAGATAATACGGTACAATCATGAAAGACATAATAAATAGGCAATGGCAAATGCCGTCTGCCAGAGTTTACTGCACGAACTAACTAAAGAAAAAATAAGTAAATAAAAAGCAAAAATAAACAGTATAAAAACAACCTAAAAAATTAGTTGGCTGAGGCCAAAGAAGAAACTTCTTTAAAAAATAAAAATTTTCTTCTTTGGCCTCAGCCAACTAATTTTTTAGCCTTTTTTTAATTAACAACGGCCAAACATAAATATTGTTAACATTAAAAAAATACATATATTTCAAACAATAATTAGTCTACTACAATTAAACTATACAAATTTAAATAAATTAAATTAAAACAGAACTCATCCAGAAGAGAAACCAAAAGAGAAAAATAACTTTTGTTGAAAAAAAAAATAAGGAAAAAATGAAATCGCAATTCAATTATAATAATCAAATATACTAAAATTATCTAACTACAGTAAGAATCAAATGTCAGAAAGCCAGTGATACCTGACTCCCCAGCTATAGCGAGCATAGCGTAGCAGAGGGTGAGGGTGAACCTGACCAGACAAGAATCCAATGATCTCCTCCCTGGTGGGAGTAGTTTTTCTGAAATAAATTTGACGAAACTCAGATAATAGAGGACATTCCCCCCAGAAAGTGGTAGATCTCCTCGCGAACAATATAATTCAAAGAGAACACTTTTCTTCGTCGAAGTCTCTATCTAACCAAGGCCTGGGGTTAAATACAGAAGTTTCCCTCGAAGCTTGAAAAACCAACGCAGTTCACGGAAGTTTAATTTATCACGAAAAGAGGACGTTACGCAGAAGATAACGAGGCAACCCTCGAAGCCGTATAGATCACTGCCAAAGAAAGCCAATGCTTAAACCAAAAGAGTTTTTTTCTTGATAATTTGAAGAGCTATTTTCTTAGTAAGTCTATTATCAGAAAAGGAAACTGTTTTCAGAATATATTTAAAGTGCAAAGATTAAAGTGTGGGACTCAAAGGGTTCCAGAGCTGATTCTATTGTGAGCATGTAATTGGCCTAGAGGAAGGAAGAGTACACAACTTTTTAACGAAGAATCTCTGAAATTTCTCTGATAAATCATAAGATTGTAAACCCCAAACCTGAGCACCATAGCAAACCACACAGACGTGAAATACTTTTATAAACTTGGGATTTAGCGTCTAATGGGACACTTTTATTCAGAATGAATTTATGTCACACTCTATTTAATCCAAGTTTAGCTACCAAGATTCTTTCTTCTAGGTAAGCAGAAAAAGATAGGCGAGGGAGGACTTAAGGTGACACCAAGGTATTTGTACCTGTTCACCATCTCGATTCCTTGACCTCGATAGAACCATCTCTCCGAAGAAGCCAATCTGCCACCCTTTCGAAACATTATTATTTTTTGTTGTGGTGGTTGGTTCCGCAGAGCTGGAAAGCATCAGAGACATTTTCCGTGGTAGCCTGCTTTATTTTGTGGTCATCGACCGGTTTCGGGCGTTCGCCTATCTTCAGGATGCGTTTTCAGACAGTGTGACAACACAGACTTGCACAGAGCAAACTATTGAATTCAGTTAGTGTGAAAGCTGTTTGCTCTGTGCAAGTCTGTGTTGTCACACTATCTGAAAAACGCATCCTGAAGATGGGCGAACGCCCGAAACCGGTCGATGACCACAAAATGAAGCAGGCTACCACGGAAAATTTCTCTGATTATTATTTTTTATTGGCAGGTTCACAGAAAGATTCACACTGATCGCAATAACCCTCCAAAATTTTTAATATTTCTTTGCAGTGCTATAGTATTGTAACGCAGCTGGTGGTGCCATCTCGGAGAGAAGACAGGTACCTAAGGTTCTCTTAGTGGCCGTAGGAAGCGCTGGCGGCGCTCTAGTTTTGACCGGAATAGTCGAGAGAAGTCTGGAATGTCTTCTACTGGTATAAATAGAGGGACCACAGAGAGTTGAGAGAGTTCCCAATTACAAACGAACTTTTGTGAAAAGTGTACAAAAGTGAACAAAGTGAACTTTTGTGGTTTAAACTGTAAAATAATTATTATTAAGCGTTGTACTTAATAATTTATTGTGTATAGCAATAAATTAGTGTTTTCTTTATTGAAGTTTAGAGTATTTTATCTATACGAACCCACTTAAAACTAGTTGCAGTAGCTAGTTTAGAAAGAAAAACATTACAGTATTATCCTTTAGTAACAGTATGTCATCGGCATAAGGAGGATCTTAATTTTTGTGTCACAAACCAAAACCGCACTTTCCAAGATATCTGCAAGATCATCCACGAATAAAGAAAACAGAAACGGGCTTAGGTGGCAGCCCTGCCTTACTCCTGAACCAACTTGAAAGTAATCCGTGCCCTCGGATGGATGATAATGAAAAAGAGTAAAGCTTTTTGAGTATTTTCATAAATTTTGAAGAGACACCGATGTTATATAATTTTAAAAATAGAATAAGAATGATCTATGGAGTCAAACGCTGACTTAAAGTCGACGAAAAAGCAAATTAATTTCTAGCCTTTCCCCGACAGCTTCAAGCGAGCTAAATTTAACAAAACAAATATGTTATCTATCGCAGAGTGACCACATCTGAATCAGACTGAAATTCATTCAGCAAGTTGTTTTGGGTCGCAAAGTTATCTAACTGACGAAGCAACAGAGACGTAAATATTATTGCTATGGCGTCAAAGCAATTTGATATTGGAAACTTCCAATGTAGTCTTTCAAATTTGACGAATATAAACTAAAATTGATACAAGGTATGATCAACTTTTGCTCTTTTTAAAACGTTTCTATCTATATTATCTTTTGAAAATGTGTTTCACATGATATTCAAATTTTTATTCTATTTCTGTTTGTCACACTAAATATACACATATTTCTTTTTTATGTATACAAACATGCCAGAAATAGCAGTTATAATATGCGTGATCGCGTGTATTAAATTCAACGTGTATATTGTGAATATTTGCAAAAAAAACAGATATTCTGTTTTATATGAAAACATTTAATAATATATATGCAATTGAATGATATTTAATTCCGTTTATTAATATCGTTTTGAAATATATTGCAGCTTGGGTCGAACTATAATATTTAATGATCTGGGCGTCGATAAAGGGAGCCCAGAAAAGAAAGACTCAGTTGCCTTCTCCTTAAAACAACAAAACTTAAATAAATAAAACTTAGAAAATATAAATCGTTATTTATTTTTAGACTCAGGAGCCATAAGCAAATATGAAAATTCTATGTAAAAAATGTATATACAAAAGAAATAAAAGAAGAAAAAAAATAAAAATATTACAGAGTTGAGAAACTATCCAGTGGTAGCACTCCACTCAACTTTGCCACACACTGACACTGGAAAGGATGTTGCGAGGCCACTGGCGTTTAAGCCGTCTAAGAAGGTTGTCGGCTAGAGGACGGGATGAGAGGCGTCAGACTAGAGGATTAGGGTGTGAAGATAAGGTACGATGGAATTTCTTATATCTGACTTTGGTTACTACTGGTAGGAAAGGAATTTTTAGAACATTATGGATGGTTTAATTGGAAACATACTAAGGAGCGTTAACTATTGTTCGAAGGATATTGGATATTGTAGGGATTGGATGCGATTGAAGTTGGAACGCTTGGCTGAACCCACAGTTTGATGCTCGTCTGAAGTAACTGTACAATATACATAAATCCTTTGATGAAAATCAGTTAACAGTTTGCTGTGTATGACAAGCTATGAGAGTGTATGTATGTTCTTGAGCAAAATATCTAAGTACGAAAGTGTTCCTTTGGCATTCCTCCGAAGACTTCGGTCAGAATCCATCAACCGGATTCGATACCTACTTTTTTTTCTTCTTTTCTACTCGCTATTCCCCTATAAATTACCGTCTTCTGCAATAAAATTTTCCTACTGAACAATAAACTAAGGATTGCCACATTTTATATAAAGCAAAATTAAACTAAAATAAGAAAATGTAACATTAAAACATGATAAGATACTGAAAACTACATACATTCTAAATGATAAAATTATAACGTGATAAAGGAAATGTAACAAAATATTTATATTTAGTTAACATGATGATAGTAAATATTCCACGTTTGGGGTTGGTTAGATAAATAAATTATAATTTTATGTAAATCAATTAATATATAGGTATGATACATAAATATAAACAGTTTATATTCATCAGGTTGTCGCAATAATGTAATAAATATATATATATATTTTAGTAATGTATTATGTATATTATCAGCTCTATAAACAGTAATTTATCTTCAAAAACCAATATATTGATTTTTTTAACGCTTGCATGCCATCTTCGAATTCATTTCTCTTTAGTGTGAATTAGTAAATGACCCATCCTTTTTTCTTTTGCACTGGCAAACAATCAATTGTGCTACAATTGTATTTCTGTTTCATATTCTTAAAGCCAATATAATTGTTTTATATCCAATTGTAGAAGTTGTTGGCCGTTAGAAATGATCTGATGTATCTCTTAGTTGGCTGATCGGCCGGGGGTATCATAAGAAAAACACTAAAAAATTTTTTTTAAAGTGTTTTTTATTAATGGCCCGACGTTTCGACAAACATTGTTTGTCTTCTTCAGGGGCTATCTTGTAAATACAGAATTTGTGTGCTCTATTACATGTTCAATTATGACTGAGTAATAATTGAACATGTAATAGAGCACACAAATTCTGTATTTACAAGATAGCCCCTGAAGAAGACAAACAATGTTTGTCGAAACGTCGGGCCATTAATAAAAAACACTTAAAAAATTTTTTTAGTGTTTTTCTTATGATACCCCCGGCCGATCAGCCAACTAAGAGATACATCAGATAATTGGTTTATATTGAAATTTAAAACATTATTATGCGCAAAGGCGTGTACTCGGAAGCGTACAAAGGATAAGCGCTTAGTAAAGCACGCAAATCCGCAAGGATGCAATACAAAGTAATTATTCAAAGAGTGGCAAAAATGATTTGTAATTTTCTTACCTTGAGGATGAGGTCGAGAAGAGCGAGAAGCAGGTACAAAGGAGGTTGTATATGTGTGTGTAAATGTTCGTGTATGGGTGTGTGTGTGTGTGAAGGGAAGCTACAGGAAAGGTAATACTGGTGAATGAAATGGTGAGAAAGCGTAAGTTAGTGATGCGATTAAGTCCTCTCCAAAACTGGTTGGAGGCAGAGATGAAAAATCTGTCTTATAAGCACATTACACTCCAGAGGAGGCGGTAAATATTAACAAAGAAGTAGTTTGGATTGAAGCAGTTAAGATTTTGATGCGCAAGAACAACAAACATACAATTTTCACTGAAGAGAACAAACAGAACAAGTGACGAAAAAAGGGATGTATTAACAAGAGAAAAAGGGGGGGTGGCCGTGGAAAGGAAACCAACGTCCGCTAACGCGAGAAAAGGCGCGAACCCACCAACACGCCAGAGAATTGGCGGGAGAGTATTAAAGGGCTGAAAGCAAGATGTCTGGCCGGAAGACGCGCGCACGTGTGAGTAATACTACTACAGACAGACAAACCTTGCAAGACGACGTAACAATTACAATAACTGAATTTTTGAAACAACCTATTTAAATGTTTTTTTCGGATGATAGCTTTGTGGAATAGCCGTTGAAATAATAAATATGTGTGCTAAATATGGATGCACAATAGAAATAGACTTATCAGATTTGGATAAGTGGAAACCAGGATTTCTCAAAATGATTCACCAAAATTTAAAAAAAAAAAAAAAAAAAAAACTTTTACAGATGAATGTAAGAGCATTTCTGGGGGGGGTTTATTTCTAAGGTCTGTATAATATATTGTTCACAGATGTTAATTATGTGTCAATGAAAATATGGATCAAAAATACGTAAGAAGAGAAGAGAAGAGAATTAGAGAGAATGGATTTTAGAGAAATAAACTAGATAATACAAACTGCAAAGACTTTACAGTAAAATAGAAGTTAGGTTGCGAGAGAAATATAAAGAGACAGACTGCCTGAGTAATAAGAAGGTAGTAGAGAGGTTGCTGGCTGGATGTAAACTGTTGTAAAACTTCCGTGAACTGTACTGCTACCACTCTGTTTATACGAATCGAACTGTCCCTTCCTAGTCTGGCCTAAATGGGGAGTAACTAACTTTTGATTCATTTAATGTGCCTTTCCGTTCTTGGGATCCTATGAATCTTTAATTATTCGGATCCCATTACACATTTAAAATAGAATATTATTGTTTGTTCGTTGTTAATTTAAAAGAAGTAGAGGATGGAATACATTTCTTAGCCGTATCTCCCACTTTGGCCGCGTACAGAATCAAATATTTTCGTGAGAAAACATTATCTAATGAACAGATTACGGAATATCTGAATGGTAGTAAAAATTAGAAGCTGTTTTGCAATAAGCAAACGAAGCATGGCAATATCGAAATTTATTAATATAAGAATTTAATTTTTTAGGCATGATTAAAAAAAATTAAAATTAAAAATACGAATCTTAATTATATAAATTGTTAATACACGTTTTGAGATCCCCTGAATCCAAAAAATGTTGTTTCTAGAATATGGTCAGTGTGTGTGTCTGTGTGTGTGTGTGAACAAACACCATAGAAAGTTCAAACTTAATATTCCGTTAAGGTATCACCATGGGTTTGACAGTACGTTATCTGTCAAAATTCCTCAACCGAAAATACCACTTTACTAGTTTGATTTTTTTTTCTTCACATTTTTACGATTTTCTTAAACATGGCTCCAACGATTTTCTTCAAACTTGACAAATCAACTACACATAGAATAGAATAGAAACGGGGGGGGGGAGCCTCATTCCACTGCGACCTACAAATTGAGGTCTATTGTGGATCCCCTTAAGTTACAGAACAGCCCCCAACTTTGCCCTCCTAATCAATCCTAGCAATGCTGAGAGCGGCTCCGTCATGAAGTTTTTCAGCTTCGGGATTGCCCGTCCCCAATTGAAGAAACCTAATCCTCTTATAGCACAAAGGATGTGCGCCGGGGTCTCCTCCTCTACCTTGCAGAAACGGCATACCGCACTATCCGCAAGTTGTAGGTGGTGCATGTGTCTATTCAGCCTACAATGCCCGGTTAGTAGACCCACAATTAACCTTATATCCCTTCAGGTCTGGCTCATTAGGCAAATGTCTTTTAATGAAGAGCTTTGCCTGCCTCTGTCCTGGTGTTCTCTCCCAACAACGCGGACGCTGTTCTTCTATCCAACCCCTGATAGAAATTGAATGAGGCTCCTGGACAAGCCGCAGAAGGGTTCGGGGCCTATAAAGGTATCCTGCGAACCCTCCCTCGCTAGGGCATCCGCCCTCTCATTGCCCAGAAACCCCGCATGTCCCGGCACCCAGGCGAGTGTCAGTTTATTCCGAGTACCCACCTTGGTGAGGGTAAGTAGGCAGTCCCACACCAGTCTTGAGACTATTTGGTGTGAGGAAAGTGCCTTCAGCGCTGCCTGACTGTCGGAGTATATGGCCACTCTTCTACCTTGCCTTATAATCTCCCTAGCGCAGAGTTGTAACGCCACGACTTCAGCCTGAAAGACCGTGGCGTACTTCCCTAGGCTGGCCTTAATTTTAACTTTAGGCCTACCCCCGTAGACCCCAGCTCCGACCCCAGTCGGAGTTTTGGAACCGACCCCAAATGTTTCAAATAAAAGTATTAGAGCCATTTTCAAGAAAATCGCAAAATAAAAAAAAATGAAAGAAAATACATTTAGTAAAGCGCATTTTCTGCTTATAGTGGCTTTCTAAAAGGATAATATTTGATTGAATCCTAGGATTTTGCGTTGTTACTATAGTTTTTTTTTTTTACTTTCTCTTACTTCTAGTAAGAGGAAGTATTGTAATCGTGTCAAATTCATATCGAGTTTTCACCGGAAATATCCGTTTTGAGGTCCCCTGAGTCCAAAAAAGTGGTTTTTATCAAATAGCGTGTGTGTGTGTATCTGAACAGCGTAAAAACGAAAAACCTTACAAAGTTGAAACTTGATATTCCGTTTAGGTATCACCATGGCATCTGACAGTGGGTCATCGGTCAAAATTCCTCAACTGGAAGTACCACTTTATTAGGTTTTTTTTTTTTTTACGTTTTTGCGATTTTCTCAAAAATGGCTCTAACGATTTTTTTTAAATCAGGTATATCAACTACACATACAAAGATCTACAACTTTTTTTTTGAAAACATTTCTCTAGAAAAATTCATTTAAGGGCACTTTTTGGTAGAGAGGTAGGGTTAGGTTTTCCTCGAAAGTGCTATTTCATTTTACTGTACAATTCTGTTATCTGAAATAATATGAATTAGAATTAAATATGTTGTTGAAATTCCGAGTTTGAAAAAATTTTATGACCGGTAGTTTTTATTGAAATATATTTTTCAATTTTCTGGTATTTTCTCGAAAACAGCTTTAAAGATTTTCTTTAAACTAAGAATGTGAAATACACATATAAAGAGCTACAACTTTTATTAGAAACATTTCTAACAGGAGGGGTGGGGTTATGTGGGGTAAAGTTCTATCATAGCTGGTTATACAATTCTACCATCCAAATACAATTAATTAGAAATAAATAGATGGCCAAAATTCCGTGTTTCAAGAAAATTAGTAAACCGGAAGTGCGCTTTTACTGAACATTTTTTTTTCAGTTTTCGATGAACTCCAACGAATTTCAACAAATTTAGTTCACAAACTCTAAAATTTGTCAATTACATTTACAATTTTACATGTGTCAATTACAACTGGAGTATGAGAAAGTTGTGTGAATGTTTCGCTCCAGATTATTTAATAAGGCTATGTGTTTAGGTTGTTTGAAAAATGGAAATATTATAATGAAAGCCTTAATTCCAGAAAATAAATTTGCTTAATTAATTGTTTCAAGACAATTACTTTGTATTTTTCGAATATCTTATTTAGTTGTTGGACAGTGCTAATAATATTATTAAGTTGCAGACAATTTAATACCCACAAAAAATAAACAACAATAAATCATACGTAATCAACAATTTAATTTATCTAAATCTGTGTATCGTATCTTCAGTAACCTAACCTAAGCATACAAGATATATAAATTAGCTTTGAACAAATAATCATAAACAGACCTTTAATATACAAACTATGCAAACTCATGTGCCATATATCATACAAATAAACAAGAAACATTTCGTTTAAATTTTTATAAGATATAATTTATGTATATATACATACACCCCCGGCACTACAGGCCCGTCCCTCTAAGAAATGCTTCCACCACTCTCTGTCCTGTGTCTAGCTCCTCCAGATCGGCACTCCAGCAGTCACAGCATGCTTATTAACTTCGTCCAGCCACCTACTTTTAGATCTTCCTTGGCTCCGCACTCCTATTGGCTTAAATTACAATATTCTCTTTGGCATTTGATTTTCACTCATCCTCGTGGTATGCCATGCCTGCCCACCTCAGTCTGTTCATTTTTATCGTTCTCATAGTGGGAGCGTCATTGTATAGCGTATATAACTCTGCATTATGCCGTATTCTCTCATGTATTCCCTTCCTTGATGGGGCCGTAAATCTTTCCTTAGAACTTTCCTCTCACAAACATTCATTCTTTTTTTGTCTTTTTTTGCCTTTAAGACCCAGTTTTCCGATCCATATATGAGCAGTGGGCGGATTAAGGTTTTGTATGTAATAGGATCAGAAGAGAGGGATCTAAAGCAGAAAGAGTCACAAAAATTTAGAGTCTCACTCGCTACTTAGGCTAGATTAGAGTGGGAGACTCGGTACATATACAGCTGAGCTAGCCACAGTCTTTCAACAATTTATACAGCAGTTACAGCAGGTCAACAACCAACTACTCCCTTCTCTTTACTTACTCTAGATCTCTCGCTATCAGTTTCTATATTCGTGTAAATTCCTGGCAGTTCTCATTATACAGAGTTCATCATTATTTCCAGTTTATGTATCCTTTAAACTCAATCCTTTCCTTCTCATACCCATTATATATACAAGAGCATTATAGTATTCTTTTCAATGAGCTTAAATTTGAAGTGTCTCTAGAGTCCATAAAAACATATATTGGTGGCTAATATTCGCCAGTCAATATCTCGTGATACATCATGAGTGCTATTGTTATACGAGCCCCCAGGATATGTGATAACTTCCACTTTTTCAAATGTATGTTGGTCTATGTGTTAATTGGCGTATATTTAGTCATAGCGACATTGATTATTAAACTCATATTTCTTGCATCCCTCCCTCTATTTTTTTTTTTTTACTAAAGGTCGTTATTAGTTCATTGACATTTCCTTATAAATAAATTGGACAGTATTGAATAACGTTCAAAGTCTGTTCAATAATTTAAAGTTTGTTTTAAATGGCTTATGTTTTTTTTTTTAATTTCTAGTTTAATTTAATGTAGCCGTCACCTTTCGTAACTAGATGTAGATTGCTGTAGGGGATTATGGCACTGCGACCTGAAAGTCGGAGCCTTCTCAGTGCACTTCCGGCCTCCAAGCAGTGTTCTCTAGCTACAGACAACACTGCCCAACACCGGACAGTGAGTTGTTGATGCTTCAGGAAGAGAAAATCTAAGGGCAGCATGCTGGATTCGAACCCGGAATCTCCGCGTTGCTAGTCCAGCACGCTACCTCTGAGCTAATCCCTTCCTTCTCCATTGGCTTACGCCAATTAACTAGGGACGGAGACCCTAGTTTGTGTACTGTGTTTGTCCTTGTCTATAAAGTGTAGACTGTTTGTACTTTAAGTGTGTTGTATACTGTTCTAAACTCCAGGCCAGAGACAGGCGAAAAGTTTATCTATAGCTACTCGCCCAAGCTAACTGCAGAATTACTCCAACTAGGCCGGGTGGCCATAAGGATAGCAGTTGGCATTCTCACTGGCCATTGTAGATTAAACAAGCACATGCATCGCATGGGCCTGGCAACGGATAGCCTGTGCAGGTTTTGTCAGGAAGAAGAGGAGACGGCACTGCATGTGGTATGTCAGTGCGAGGGGCTGGTCTGGCTAAGGTACCGCCTCTTTGGCAAAGAGAAGCTGGTGCCAACAAGCCTCAGCCAGGGCCCTCTATCGGACCTATTAAGTCTTCTAAGGCAAGCAGGACTCGAGAGGGCGCTCTGATGGCGGGTGCTCTGATTGACCACCTGGGAGCCCCCCCCCAATTCCACAGTTCGGTTAAGGACAGGATAGGGGGAGGGTCTCCAACTAGGGGGGTGCCACAATAGATCCTTGGGGTGTCGCGGTGGCGTAGGCTGAGTAGCCATTCCCCCGGTAGAATCTATCTATCTATCTATACTGTTCTAATGATGTGCATGGAGTACTGAGCTGTGGTAACCCGTGGGGACGCTACTCCCCAAGTAACTGCATGCAACAGATACCCCTTGCGGGCATACCCATGTATATGAATCATGTGGTCAATTGTCTTAGTTTTTCTAGTGCGATCGTCTTGGTTTACTAAACATGTGGTTTCGTAATTAAGTGTAGCATGCTGATATTTGTGATCACAAAAGAAAGAATTTTTAACTAATAAATTAATGTACTGCATTATAAATAAATATAAACATAATTTGACATCTAAAGCACTTAATATGGAAATAAAGCCACTAGAAAACGAGTAATAAGGAATTTAGAGAGAGAGAGTAAGAGAATAATTGCTGTAGACTCTCTCTTTGAATTTTCAACAGACTGACCTTCCTTTTTACTTTCTCTTACTCCTAGTAAGAGGAAGTATTGTAATCGTGTCAAATTTAGATATTGAGTTTTCACCGGAAATACCCGTTTTGAGGTCCCCTGAGTCCAAAAAAGTGGTTTTTAGCAAATGGTCTGTGTGTGTGTGTTTATGTGAACAGCATAGCTCAAAAACGAAAAACTGTAGAAAACTGAAACTTAATATTCCGTTTAGGTATCACCATGCGATCTGACTGTGCGTTATCTGTCAAAATTCCTCAACCGGAAGTACCACTTTACTAGTTCACTTTTTTACTTTTTTGCGTTTTTCTCAAAAATGGCTCCAAGGATTTTCTTTAAACTTCATACACATCAACTACATATACAAGGAGCTACAACTTTTATTTCAAACATTTCTCTGGGAAAATTGATTTAAGGGCCCTTCTGGGGGAGGGGGGTTAGGTTACCCTCTTAAGTGCTATTTCAGGTTATTACACAATTCGGTCATTTAAATAATGTTAATTAGAATTAAATATGTTGTT
>JAAEAF010006670.1:0-45670 GCA_011037195.1 Triatoma infestans
TTAATATACCAAGTTTAAAGAAAATCTTTGAAGCGGTTTTTTTTGAGAAAATTTTGTAAAAAACTGAAAATTATATTCATTAAAGTGGGGAAATCTATTCAGCAAGTTCCTGTTGGAATCCCCAAATGGAACGTCAATGACGAAATTTCTTTCGTCAATGGCGATTTTTCGTTTTTGTGCTTTGCTGTTCATACATATACATACACCCGCACGCAAAGACTGTTTTCTAAAAACCATTTTTTTGGACTCAGGGATGACTTAGAATCAAAACGTGTATTTCCAGTGAAAGCTCGATAACTAAAATTTGACACGATTACAATACTTCTTCTAACAGCAGTTAAAACCGTTATACTACTAAAATTAAATTATAGAAAAAAAAAACACAATTATCACAATAAATAAAGTCCAAATAAAATAAGTTAGAATCTATATTTATGGAATTTAATTGCTTGTTCACTTTAAGAATTTTCCAAGGAAACCCATAGATAAATATTCTTATTAATTTTAGATTGCTAAGTTCAAAAGTTAAATACGTAAAAAAAGCAAAATGTTGGTTGGCTAGGGGCAAAAGTAAAAAACTTCTAACTTTTAAAGTTTGTTCTATTGACGTTTCGGATACCTTTTGTGTCTTCTCGAAAGTTTAATGTTTAAAAGTTAAAAAGTTTTTTCTCTTTGGCCCTAGCCAACCAACATTTTGCTTGTTTTATTAACAACGGCCAAACGTAACTATTGTTTATATTTAGTGAATATGATATTCAATATTATGTAACTTAAACAAAATTGGTACAAATGTAAATTGTATTTGGATCATAGTTGTCTTGTCAAGTTGATAACTTCATTTGTTAAAAACTAAAGAGAAATGTTATTTATAAAATACATATATCAAAGGTCGCGTATTGAATGCATTTATCACTTGCTGTAATCGATCAGTCGCTGACATAAAATATAGTCAGTGAAATAATATTAGCAATTATATTTTTAAAAAAACTAATCAATCATTAATATCAGACATGAATAAAAACTAGCATTAATGAATAAATAAAAATAGAAATACTCTATACAATTATCATGAGCCATACCTCCGTCCGCAAGAAGATTTAAGATATTTTCTATCAAGATCCGGAATTGTCGAAGAAAAACGTTGTTTTCATGCGGGTTTTGCTCTTCAGGAATTGAATTACGTCTTAATTCAAGTTCCTAGAAAACTCTTTCTGGTTTTCTTCTGATGTGATAGAAATTTGTGATTATTTTTATTTCCTTTCTGCATTATTACATCTGCTTCAACAGGTATGCAGGTTCTCATAAATCCGATGGGATTCAATATATACATAGATTGCCTTTTTTCCATATCCGGTGAAGTTATAACTTTAGAAATCTGGCATGATCGCTTTACTTCCTTTTACAATGGTTAGAGAAAAATTAGGTTTTCGAAGTTTACCAGTTTCCACATTCCAGCTTACCATTCAACACATGTAGTTGTGTAGAGTGAATATGAGAGTTTCATAAACGTATCGTAATCTTCATCAATGTTTAAATCCAATTAATGTTTAATTGTATTGTAATAATTTGGTCTTCTTCTTCTAAATAAATTTAAATATTACTATGCCTGGAAGATGCTGGGAAACTTGCCGAGTTTTTAGCCCATACACTCCAGTTTCAGCTTCGGTCTATATACGCCCAAGAGAATATTCTTTGGTAACATTTAAAGCGGATTCAGTACTTCATTCACATTTAAGTTCCGAAACTATATTTCTTGTCATCACATCACTAGGTTAGGAACCGTATAGGGTATTTCCACTTCCTGGTATTAATAATTGCATCTTTCCCTTCAATTCCTTCAATAGCTATTCCGACGTTAGCCCCCTTCGCCATCATTTGGAACAATAACTGGAGGGCAGTGAATAACTGGAATAACCACCAAACCGGCTGGAAAAAGTCCTCACCACATTTGTCATGCATAAACCTGCTGCATGTTGCATCTTTCTAAGGTTTTTCTTGGTTCTAACCTACTTGGCTTTACTCGGCCGTGCCACTCACTTTAGGTAATCTTTGATATCACACAGGAGAAAGCCCTGGTACATAGAACCATTTGGTGGTTCTAAGATTGTAATGCGGGTAATTTCCTACAATCATGAGAATGCGGGTAGTTTTAGTTATAGTTTCTTTGATGTGTCCATTCCTAGGTATTTACTATCAAGCATTAATGCTAGATATTCATCTTCCTTCACCCAGTAGAAAATCTGGTTAGCCGAATGTTTTTAAAATTTGCAAAGAAGCAAATTAAGACCATAAAGCTTGTAATGTAGATGGCATAAACATAGCTCTGAAATGTGTACCAAATCATTAATCATGTTTGGAAAATACTTTTATAAACAAAATTCATCAAAAATGCTGGTTGATTAGTATCCATCAACTGTATTAAAAAAAAATAAAAAATCCTAATGAATAGACAAAAATAGCTATTATATATATTTATATAAAAGCAAATACAAAAATTAAAAATATAAATTAAATATTAAAAATCTTTTTATAGACGTTGAATATTAATTATCAATGATCATCATTTTTATAATTACTTTATAATGTTTTACCAAATTGTAAGTAATTACAAATTGTCTACATCAAAAATCAGTTTAACGAATCTAGTTCAATTCGAAGAATCTAATCAGCTTAATGATAGTAAGTGCTTCATTACAGTTAAGGTGTTTCAAATCGCTGACTAGGGTGGGATAAAATTCAATCAGCTGATAATTCAGTTATCACATTACCTCAGATTAGGTGGAAAGACAAATCTGATCTTACAGCTTTGGCTTTCTCCTGTATACGTGACTTATATATATATATATATATATTTGATGATATATATATATGATTTGATTCATATATATGTATATATATATATATTGAGAGCAATAACAACTTACATTTGCAGTGATACTCTGATGTAAAAGGAAGAGCTATTAAAGGTTTTCTGAGACCCACTTATAAAGTGGAGTGTGGATGAACAGATTGCGAGGACATGTGCGCATTGAATATAGAGTGTAACAGGAGACAGAATAAAGAGTTCTCAAAATTAAATACAACTAATGAGAGATTAGAGTTCATCAAAAATTTTAGGCATGCATAAAGAGAACTAGATGAGAAGAGTTATAACGTTTGTGATTGCCGGAGACGGAGGATTTGATCAAATGTATTGGCTACGGGCAAGAGCATTAGATTATTCGGCGCAGATGCCTGGATTTAAAGAGATAAAGTGACCGAAATGTTGCTTTGGGGTGGCTTGCAACAGGGTTTCATGTGCATAATATCTATGAGTACTGCGACATACGGAAGATTTGCTGAAGTTCTACTGATAACCAAACAGTTTTCCAAAGTACTAGCAAACAAATCCTGATTCAAAAGTTTTAGGAACTTGCGGAAGAAATCTTAGCACCCCCACTCAAAGGAAACAGACACTTCGGGAATACGAGGGAGGGTTGATGTGGTAATAAAAGGAGATTTTAGCACATCAGCTTGAGGTAGTTCTAAGACTTAGATCTGTTATGGCAATCTAATGTGATTGCCACTTCTGCGACAAGATTATCAAGATATGAAAATAAATAGAATTGAGAAACACTCGCGATGAATGGTAGAAAGACCATTTCGCTTACACACCACTATCATAGTTCATGTAGAGCCTACATAAATATAATATTTTTTAAGAAATTCTTAGAATTCTTTTCGAGAAAACCCCGAAAAACTGAACAACCAAAACATTTAATAAAATTGTAAATCCGGTTGGCTGCTTGTATTGAAAACTTTTAGATATATTCAAAAAAGAATATTAAATTTGAACTATGTGTCTATTATTTTCTCGTTTTCAAGCTATACTATTCAAAAATTCATTACACACACACACATTTACATTCGCTAAAAATATTTTTTCATTTCGATGGATCTCAGAACAAATATTTCCGATGATTGTGAAAATTCCAGGAAATCGGACACGATTGCAATTGTTTTTTTTCCTATTGAAGTAAAAACAATTTTTAAAGATCCACGAAGTTTTCGTCTCCTTTGCTTTTCCTGTTTCTATTAAATTCAATTTAAATTCTATATTATTTCTAGTTATATACATAAAATTATCCTATCGACCATCTAAATGACGTAACTAGGACTGATTACGTCAGAGGATATTTTAGGCCTGTTGACAGAACTTATGTAGATGAAACGTAAATTGTTTTTTCTATCAATTAACTCAATGATATTTATTTTATTTCTCTTCCTTATGCAAGCGAATAACTTGCTTATTATTTATTATATCTTTATAATATATAAAATATCACATTTACGAGTCTGAAGTCTCGAAAATACATGTTTTGAGGCTTCTTAGATCCTTGTGATTAAAATTTGAATTATATTGTTCAATTCTGGAATTCTACATTACACAGACAGGTTTGCAATAGAAATTGCGAAGACATTTTGAAGACAAAAACTAATTTTTCAATTTTTATACTTTTTAATTTTGGTAGGTAAAGCCGTAATTTTGTCTGACATATTCAAATATAATATCATCAAAAATTTTTTTAATTCTCCAATATGGCTTTCTTATTTCAAATGGAACATAGTATAGCTATTTACTTTCTCTATTTCTTTCCTAGTAACAGGAAGTAAGTATTGCGATCGTGTCAAATTTTCAAAATTGACTTTTCACCGGAAATAGATGTTTTGGATCGCCTGAGTACGGAATTTTTTTTTTTTTAACCAAATAGTCAGTCTGTATGAGTGTGTGTGTGTGTGTGTGTGTGTGTCTCTGTGTTATAACAGTATATCTTAGAAGCAAACAAAAATCGGAGGAAATTCAAACTTAGTAATTCGTTTAGGTATTACATCGCATTCAAAATGAAGGTTTCGGGCAAAATCCATTAACCGAAAGTGCGAATTTAGTTGTTTTTTTTCAGTTTTTCGCGATTTTTTTCAAAAACGGCTCCAACGATTTTCTTTAGGCTTTAGGCTATCTACACACTGAAATATCTAACTTTTATTTGCAACATTTGTTTATTTTTTTGAAAAAATTGAAATCTGTTAGTAAGTTTAAACTTAAATTTTCTTTCATAAAACGTTCCACTAAAGTCGCTCAGGAATACAAATAAATTCCACACACCATTTTTATGGACAGCCCAACCATACATTGTACACGTCGCCACTTAAAAGAAAATTTGGTAATTAAATTGTATTAATTGGAGTGAGAGAAAATCGTATAGATTATTTTATTTACATATTTGAAAAGTTGTTTTTCTTTGACGCAGATTCACTACAATCGGATTAATATTACCATGCTACATTCATTTTGGTTTAATGAAGCTTTTTCTCTCTCCCTCTTTGTACAAAAGCGTTTTGTTTTTATTAACACTTTATTTTTTTAAATAAACTTATTAATAGAAGAAAAATAATAAGCAATCTAATAAAATAACTGCATCCCTGTACCATTTTATATGACCAGTTTGTATTCACAGCATTCAGAAGCACCCGGTAGCCACTGCAATGATTTTGTCGAAGAGTTAGCAGCGACTGGGAAGTAGAAGACATTTTGAAAATCTTGGTAGCCTCTTGAGCAGCAGTTATAGCACTAAGTGAACATTCACCCGCTAAAAGTAACAAAGTCAAGAAAGCGAAGATCAGCAACTGGCTGAAAGAAGGCTGGAAATTGTTTCTGCCTTGGATCTCAAGCCATTGTGGAACGGAGGGCGACGAGATGGCCGACTGTTTGTGGAACGAAGGAAGTAACCAGATCCCTGCCGAAGAAAGCGTTCCGTTCGTAAAGTTTGCGACCAAGACAGGGTAATGGATAAGTGACAACGACAGCAAGATGAGGCAAGAAATGGTTAGCACTCTGCACCCATCCTTTACTGGACAACCTTCTTCGAAAAACTCCAACAACCCTTTTTTTTATTTGAAATTCACAATCTACATAAATAAATATAATATGAATGTGATGATATGTGATGATAAATTGACGTGATTAAGCTGGAGGAGAGATGCTATCCAGAGGTAATACCTCTCGATTGCTGAGGTGATCACGGGGCCAACAGTGGCTCGACGGGGGGGGATTATCTGGTATAGTTGTGGAGGCGAGAGCCCCAACTAATTTTAGATTAATGATAGGAAAGAATGAGACTATTCAGGCAGATGTGCAATGAATAGGAGCACCTAACTCCCCAACATGTCCACTTTGCCAGAGCGGCACAATGGATAGAGCCAGAAAATTGTAAGATCTAGAAGCCGCTGAAATGGCGTAATAAAAAAAAAAGTAAATATGATTGTACAAAATTATCAACAATCTATTTCCGGTGAAATTCAACTTCAAAAAATTGACCCAATGGTAATACTTCCTCTGGGACAATGTATAACTTCCTCTGTATAACAGAAATACAACAACTCTGGTAACAAAACATCTTTAAACACAAATCAACAATACCAATCACGTCAAATAATAACAAATAAAAATACGTGATTTTGTTTTTATACTCCCAATATTTTTCGTATAAAAAGTATAAGACGTGAATATTTTCACTTTATGTGTCAATA
The DNA here is from genome assembly GCA_011037195.1 of Triatoma infestans. Lineage (NCBI taxonomy): Eukaryota > Metazoa > Arthropoda > Insecta > Hemiptera > Reduviidae > Triatoma > Triatoma infestans. Next base: position 6,568 of record JAAEAF010006670.1, read on the forward strand.
TACGAGTACTTTTGATATTTCCTTCATATTTCCACAGAGACTCATATTTTTCTATATGGTTTTCCACACCCTCTCACCAAATCATGCATACTTGATTTCCCAAGTCAAACATTTAATATTTTTATATTTTCAATTTTTTTTTTTTTGTTCGAGATAAGTATTCGTCGTTCCATTAGACTTATATAGAGTAACGGGAAAACATCAATTTCTTTGCGCTCTGTTTTTTGTTTTATATTAAATTTCCTTTTATGTAAAGAGTTATTTTCTATTATTTCATGAAATACCCGTTGTAATGAATCTCCTTAATATCACTAATCTAATAAATCCAATATTGACATGATTTATCTCTTTTGTTACTAATAAAACAAGAATCTTGAATAAGACTCGGGGCTCAGCACCCCCCAGAACCCGATTTTTGATTGATAAATTTTTATTTATTTATTTCATATTAATTACATAATTTCATTCTAACACCGGTACACTGAGTTTGTAAATATACAGCAGGTCTTATACATAGGAAAAAGAAGGCCTAATTTGGGAACATGTGGAAATCCATGTCTCATCATTGTCATCATCTGGTCCTTGATTACAAGGATCGTCCTTGTGTCCTCAATCTGGGACGCTCGATTGTACTTGCTGTATATTTGCTCATCCAATTCCTTTCGCGGAATGGCGTCCGGCTCTATTCTCACAACTTGCCGTCTCATCGCAATCTGGCCAAACTTACAATATCTTACCACCATTTATATAACTCTTTTAGTTCAACGTTTAGTTATTTGTCCCTATTTGTTTGCCTCCAAGGTAGCACTATAGCTTTTCCGAATAACTATTTCGGTAAAGGCGATTAGGTTGCCCAACATTCAGATCCGTACGTCAGCACTGGACAGATCAACGTTTTGTACATTTTGATCTTGGATCTATATTAATGATTTAGTGGAAGAATCTCTAAAAGTGAATCTGCTAATGTACGCAGATGAAATAGTTTTGATTAGCGACCGGCCAGTTAAACTGCAATGCATGATAAACAATTTGTGGAAATTGAAGATTTCCAGTTATGTACTTGTATACCTTAAAGCTTCATTTAAATTATGTAGCAAATGTTTTAAAATTGCCAACGTTCAGATTGCCACGAATTGTTGTAACAGAAGTAATTAAAAGAAATTTATACTGGTGTCAGATTTGGAAAAAATTATGTAATCACTATAATATTAATACAGTGGCAGATAGTGACACTATAGTGACAGTTTGGAAATCTAGTATAGGTGAGCTAATTGTTAACCTAAGCCGAGAAGAAAGATCTAATGCGGAGTTAAAGGCAAGGCAAGGTGTGTCTCATGGATTATACCCCTTGTTAGATTATAATAGTTTTAGTTATAAAGATTCTTAGTCATTAAATGAGGCTAAACTAATACTGAAAGCTCGGTGTGAGTTGTTAAATTTAAATTATAGACCATTTAGGTGTGAAGTATGTCAACTTTGTTCTCTCTGTAACTGCAGAGAAATAGAAAATGTAAAGCATTTGATCGTCATCTGTCCTATATTGAAGCCATACAGATATAGATATTTTAATAAATATTCTTTATTGGAAAATGAGTTGCTAAATCTTCTGAACGGCCAAAACTAGATGCTTTAGAGTCAGATTTTTGAAAGAGGCATTATATTATAGATCTATATTAGTTACAGAGTTTAATTATAATTAACATTAATTGAAAAATCGAAGTTTTTCTTTAATAATTACTTTTCTTGTTGTTTTTCATTATTCTGATTACTATATTTATACATTATTATAATGTATAAAAACTTCTAAGGGATTCTTAAAATATAAGCCCGCATTTGCAACTCTGCTGACGGATAATATCCAAAACAGTAATAATGTTAAATTATTGTATACAAACCTATGTGAAAATATTCTTGTTCAATAAACGTTAATATTATTATTATTATTAATACATTTTGATCTTGGTAGATTGCAAAAGCAGTGGGCTTTTTAAGACCAAAGTAATATCTATTAGTAACCAGGGTTTTTTTAGGAGTTTACTTGAGATATATGTATTCATCTATCGCTAGGAAGGCATAATTCAAATAGCACTGCATTACCTTGTTGGTCACTACATCAGTTCCGATGCAGTAAACATGTGATTCGTCTTAACCTTATTCATCGGAAGGCCTATTTCGGTTGGTGTACCCTCTAACTTAAGAAGAAACGCCTCTCAGATAATATTGTATGTAGTGATCTATTCGTCAAATCAGTGTTATCCACGTGCCTATAACTAATGCTTTTGGAAAAGTCACACGAGAGGCTGCCACAAAAATGTCTATTTTTTCATTAATGCAGGTGGGGAATGTTTGGAATTTAGAGAGACACAAATAGTAGCGATAATTCGAACTGGAGCGATTTATTATTTATCTTTAAGAAATATTTTATATTTAACAAAAATTACCATTTTATTTGGAACAATTTAGAAAAACGTTTAGGGTGAAATAATCACAAAACTTTTTTTTCACTACAATTATAATTTATAATTGACACATTTGCTACACTTTTACTAAACGTTGGTTGGCTAAAGCATTACCTAAATATAGGGGTAGGGATTATGGTAGTAGGTTCTTAAATTGGAAAATCGTGAAAAACTAGAAAAGAAAAAACCACATTCAGTAAAGGCGCACTTTCGGTTGATGCAGTTTGACCAAAACCGTAGTATCGGAAGCCTTATTTTCAGTGGTACCTAAAATCGAAATAATAATTTTGAGCTCCCTACGTTTTTTTTAGTTTTTTGAGATATTTTTTCACACAAACATACTTACCTACCTACCATTATAAGATATCTGATACTAGTGAGCGTGCTGTGATTTTTAAAACCAGGGGGGTGTTTCAGTGACAACCCCTTCTTGTTTGGAACAAATTTCATTTATTCCTTCACTGAATTTAAAATAGGACGTTTCGATCTAATAAGGTCATCTTCAGCAAGTTTTATATTTTTTATTTAGTTCATGGCATCAGTGTTGAAAAAAAAAAAATTATATTTAAATTCATTCTTTGGCGAAACGTCTTTTAAATTATTTAACTTATAAGAACGCGTAGAGTTTATGGAAGAAGTTGGTTTTTTACTTTCTTTTACTCCTAGAAATAAGAGGAAGTATTGTAATCGAGTCAAATTTTCGTTATCGAGTTTTCCCCGGAAATATCCGTTTTGAGGTCCCCTGAGTCCAAAAAAGTGGTTTTTAGCAAATGGTCTGTGTGTGTGTGTGTGTGTGTGTGTGTGTGTGTGTGTGCGTGTGTGTGTGTGTGTGGGCGTGTGGGTATGTGAACAGCATAGCTCAAAAATGAAAAACCGTAGAAACTTAAAACTAGATATTCCGTTTAGGTATCACCATGGGATCTCACAGTACGTTACCTGTCAAAATTCCTTAACCGAAAGTATCACTTTACTAGTTTTTTTTTTTTTACTTTTTTGCGTTTTACTCAAAAATAACTCCGACAATTTTCTTCAAACTTGGTATATAGACTTCACATGCAGGGAGCTGTAACTTTTTTCTGGTACATTTCTCTGGGAAAATTCATTTAAGGGCACTTTTAGGGGAGGGGGATTATGTTTCTCTCTAAAGTGCTATCATAGTTGATTATTCAGTTCTATCATCCAAACAAAATTAATAAGAAATAAATAGATAGCCAAAATTCCGAGTTCTAAGAAAATTAGTAAACCGGAAGTGCGCTTTTATTGGACAGGTTTTTTCCAGTTTTCGACGAATTTCATTAAATTTGGTACACAAACTATAAAATTTGTCAATAATTATTTTGAGAACTGGAGTAAGAGAAAGTTGTGTGAGTGTTTCACACCAGATTTTTTTTGGATTGGTTTTATGCTATTGGTATTATGCTTGTGAATTATTTGTTTTGTAAAACTACTCATTCGTTTAAACAAACGTTTTACATACTGTCTACGTGTTTTTATAAGTTAAATAATTTAAAGAAAGATGCGCCAAAGAATGAATTTAAATATTGTGTTTTCTCAACATCTTATGAAATTATATGTAAATAATTAGCTAAAGATAAACTCAGGTAGGAATGTTCGATTTTGTTCAATGCAAGTAAAAATAAAATTTGTAAAAAAGAAAATGAATTGCCACTAATGCAACCCCCCTCTTGATCTACTTACAGATCATTTGCTAAAAACATTTTTTCCCCGTATTCATTTGATAATTTTGATAAAATTCCAATACTTCCCTTTTATACCAGAAAGAAAATCATGGTTAAAAAAAATCGAATTGGATTTATGTCAGTCTTATTAGTAGCATTCTGAGAAGTTGTAGTACTTGAAAGTTTGTGTAATGAATAAGGAAGGACTTGCCCAAGCTTTTAGAGCTTAGAAAGTAGAGATGGTCTTTCATTACTTTAAAGCTTACTGGGTTTGTTGACGTGGGTTAATAGCATCCTAAGGTGTAAGGATGAGGAGAACTTACTTTACTATAGCTGGGAGGGCACAAAAGCTCTATATCTGGTATACAGGTAGTCTGAATAATAAACTAGAGAGTTGGAGAACTGATTTTCCTACTGATAGTGTCCCTACTATTTGGATATTTTCATTTTACCATTCCAGTGAAATTTAAAAACATGAATGAATTAATTATTTACAAGAAGTTTTATGATTTGCATCAACAAATATTACACTCATACGAATTTCACTTAAAATAATATTATTCTTATTGACTTATTTGATATTTGTCTTCAAACTTTGACTTTTTACTAAACATAAAATAGTCAGGAAAGCGAAAATGATTCAGAAGGACATTCAATAGAAAGTGAATCAATGATCGGAGATTTGTTTCACTATTTTTAGTATATAAACAGTTCAATAAAGGACGCAAAAATCCTTTAAATCAAAAAGTAGACTTACAGCTGATGCAAAAGTAATTGCGGATTCCGTGTTCGTAAAGATTGAATCATTATTATTAGACACAAACAAATCTTTATTACTTAAAATTGGAACCAATACAATATTTACCAGCGAGAAATAAGTTCATTTCGCGTAAAAATTCGTGCTTTGGAATTCAATGAATTCTTCGGGATACATTTTGTACATCCAAGTGATTTTGGTAGCATCTGTAACTGCAAACAGTTTTCAAGATGCTTGAAGTACTGGTTGTCGCTTGGTGAAAGCGATTAGGTAAATGTGATGTTGGCAAAAGGTTGTTGTCCAATTCGTTCACTTTTGAAACTATGGTTGAGTGTCGTACGGTCAGATATTGTTCATTGAAGAAGAATTGAGTTTTTGCTATTGATCGTAGTTCATGATTTACATTGTAATTAAGTAATTAAAATAATCCAAAGTAATTAAATAATTTAAAACTATAATCGTTCCAAAAGAGAAAATTTTTTAAAGAATAAAATTTCAACGTTTTTGAATGATAAAGAAATTTACGAATAGTTCACAATTTTCGAGAAATTGGTATTAACCATTTCCAGGCTTAGGCTTACATAAAAAGAGAAAACTGGAATAGTAGTAGCAAGGAGTTGTCATGTTCCCCAGAGACAGTAATCCAAACCAATGTAGGAAGGTTAAAAAAGGTTTCAGCCACCGTTTTCAGGCTTCCCAATCTCAGCAAACTGTCTTGTTATATCTATCCATCTACCAAGGGAAACTTCTTTTTTTTAGTACGTTGTTAAGCCTGGTCCCATAGCGAGGGGGAAAAAATGGAGAATACATAATCGGTTATACCAGCATTTTATTAAGAAAATATTGATAATCTATAACATGATATCACGTATTTTTTTTTTTTTTTTTTTGGATATACAAAATGGAATGTGTTTAAAAAAAGTCTGGTGTGAAACACTCACACAACCTTCTTTTACTCTAGTTCTCAATATTATAATTGACAAATTTTATAGTGTGTGTACAAAATTTAATGAAATTCGTCAAAACTGAATAAAGGAGTGCAGTAAAAGCGCACTTCCGGTCAACTAATTTTCTTCAAACTCGGAATTTTGGTCATCTATTTATGGCTAATTAATTTGGTTTGGATGATGGAATTATAATCAACTATGATAGCATTTTAGAGAAAAACATAACCCCACCCCTCCACCAAAAGTGCCCTTAAATGAATTTACCTACAGAAATGTTTTAAATAAAAGTTGTAGATCTTTCTATGTTTAGTTTATATACGAAGTTTTAAGGAAATCGTCGGAGACATTTTTGAGAAAAAATCGCGAAAAGTGAAAAAAAATCATTTACTAAAGTGGTAAAGTAAACCGCACTTCCGCGTCATCAGGATTTTTTTTCAAACTCGGAATTCTACAACACATCTAATATAAGTAACAGTGTTTAGGAGGACAGAATTGTCTAATAGGACTGAAAATGCACTTCAAGGAAAACCGTAACCATCTGAAATCCCTCAAAAGTACCCCTAAATGCATTGGTCGGAAATAGTAAATGTTTCAAATAAACGTTGTAGTCTTTGTATGTGTAGGTTGTGAATCAGTTTAAAGAAAATCGTTGGCGCCATTTTTGAGCAAAGCAAAAAGTAAAAAAAAAAAAAAAATTAGTAAAGTGGTACTTCCGGTTGAGGAATATTGACACATAATGCACCGTCAGATCCCATGGTGATACCTAAAAGTAATATCAAGTTTGAACTTTCTACGATTTTTCGTTTTTGAGCTATGCTGTTCACATACATACACACACACAGACACAGACACACACAGACCATTCGCTTAAAACCACTTTTTTGGACTCAGGGGACCTCAAAACGGATATTTCCGGTGAAAACTCGATATCGAAAATTTGACACGATTACAATACTTCCTCTTACTAGGAGTAAGAGAAAGTAATATGTTGCCTATATCTCTCCGTAAACAGCTAGTTTGTACTCTCATACTTCCTCATTTTGATTACTGCTGCCTGGTATACACTGACCTTACTGCGGAACTTAACACCAAACTCCATAGATCACTTAACTCCTGTATCCGTTTTATATTAAATATTAGAAAAGACGAACATATTACACCACACTACTTTACTTTAAACTGGCTTACTGTTGACTACCGTAGAAAATACTTTATGGGTAATTTCATATACCAATTGTTTAGGACACAGACTCCAAAATACTTATATGACATGTTCACACAAAAAGCTGCACTAGACTTAAGAACTACAAGGACTGTCGATTCCAGACTTTACGTACAACCACATAGGACTGTAACATACCAAAATTCTTTTACTGCTGCTGCCAGTAGACTCTGGAACGACTTACCTACTGACTTGACCAACAAGAAATCACTGCCTAGTTTTAAGTTTTTTTATTACAATCATTCGTTTGAATTGTACAAAGGAGATTTTTAAGTTTGTATATAGAAGTTATTTTTTTTCTTTTGTTTTATATTATTATATTAATAATTATTATTACTATTATCATTATTTTATTAATTTATTATTAGTAGTAATTTTTATATGTGTAAATATTTTATACAAAATTATAAATGTAAATAGTAATTAAGAGTTTATTTCAGTTTAGTCTCTCAGAGCAGAGAAAATATTTTTAATATTGTAAATTTTATTTGTTGCTCTTAATGGAACATAAGTTCCCAAGCCATCATAAATTCACTCTTTCTTCTCTCTTTCTTTCTTCGTTGTACATTCTCTTGTGCTGGTGTCAGAAGTGCGATCATCCTTTCGGCGTTTAGCTTTCCCCACGCGCATCTGATCCGCATGTTTCATTCAAAAGCGCACGACCCCAGAATGCAACCGACTAAATGGTTTCCCCCCCCCCTAGTTGCGGGGAATATTAAACTTCACTACAAAATACGTCTACCTAACGGCATATTCAGCACGACAAAAAAGTGTCACAATTAACGACAAAGTATGTTGAATAATATTATAGTAGTAGGATTTTTATGAAGAAAGAACCAAAATTGCAGCCAGAAACCTTTTATATTATTATGTCCTTATTTGAGATACATTCGTCGTATTTTTACTTTAACGTTTCGGCACAGTTTCGTGCCATTTTCAAAAAGATTTTGAAAAACATTAATATTTTACAAATGTCTCAATGATAATTGATGATTATAAAAATATATACTGCGCATACACTTGGTGGTGCTTTTTGTCGTATTTGAGAATTTGAAATGTATTGTTAAAAATAATTGCCCGAGAATTATCAATTAATTTTTCTTTGAGATTTTTCAATCATTTGTATTCCTGGTTTTTTTTGTGTGTTTTTGAAATGTTAGTATTAGTGATTGATGTTGAGAGATGATTTCAGATAAATTTTTAGATCGAAAAAACACGTGCTGTTTGTTTGAAAATATGATCTTGGGCAGAAATTGGCAATTTTACTGGCTGTTTTATTATTTTATAGTTTTTGAGTTAATATCTCAAAGAAAAATTAATTGCTAATTCAATTATTTTTAACAATACATTTCAAATTCTCAAATACGACAAAAAGCACCACCAAGTGTATGCGCAGTATATATTTTTATAATCATCAATTATCATTGAGACATTTGTAAAATATTAATGTTTTTCAAAATCTTTTTGAAAATGGCACGAAACTGTGCCGAAACGTTAAAGTAAAAATACGACGAATGTATCTCAAATAAAGACATAATAATATAAAAGGTTTCTGGCTGCAATTTTGGTTCTTTCTTCATAAAAATCCTACTACTATAATACAATATTAGAATGCAGCCAATAAATAAAGAATCAACTAACAATTTCAAAAAATATGTTGAATAATGTGGATGAGTCCGCCGCAATGCTGCATAACATCTGGTATTTTACTTGTTGTAGCATGCATATTCCGTTTGTTCCGGACCGGTTTGGATTTTCAAATGTAACAGATTCAGTATTTTGGAGTGTAACAGAATTATTGCGTTGAAGTGAACTCTCTCCATAAGAACTTGGTGAATTAGCTGTGACCATGGATGAATATCCGAAACGGAATATGCATGATACGACGGATAAAATACCAGATGAAAAAATATATACTTAGTAAGGACAAATTGTTTCTAATGACATATTGATACTATAACAAATTATGTTTCCGCTCAGAAAAATCTACTTTAAATTTACTGTTATCAATGGAATTCATAGATTTAGCTGGACATTCTTTTTAGTTTCTCTCATAATTACACAATTAATAATATAGCAATCAGGTGGGCTGGTTTTGAATGCTTCACTTGCTCGTTCTCTTTTGGCCGAAACAATAAAAAAATATTCTGACCCGTGGGCTGGAATTAAAGAAAAATAAATATTAATTTTGAAACACTTATGAACAAAAAGTTCATCATGGAAGTAAAAGCGCACTTCCGGCTTACTAATTTTCTTAAAACTTGGAATTTTGGCCATCCATTTATTTCTAATTATTATTGTTTGGATGATAGAACTGTATAATCAACTATGATACCTCTTTAGAGGAAGCTTTAGCCCCACCTCTCCCCTAAAAGTGCCCTGAAATGAATTTTCCCAGAGAAATGTTTTAAATAAAAGATGTAGATCATTGCATATTTAGTTATATACGAAGTTTCAAGAAAATCGTCGGAACCATTTTTGAGAAAATCGCAAAAAAGTGAAAAAAATCATTTAGTGAAGTGTTAAAACAAACGCACTTTCGGTTATCTGATTTTTTCCAAATTCGGAATTTCAACAAAATATTTAAATCTAATTAACATTATTTAGATGACAGAATTGTCTAATAAACTGAAATAGCAGTTAAGATGAAAACCTAACCCCACACCTCCCCCAGAAGTGCCCTTAAATGAATTTTTCCGGAGAAACATTTTAAATAAAAGTTGTAGCTGTTAGTACGTGTAGTTGATATACCAAATTTGAAGAAGATCGTTGGAGCTATTTTTGAGAAAATCGCAATAACGTAAAAAAAAAACTAGTAAAGTGGTACTTCCGGTTGAGGAATTTCGACAGATGACCCACTGTCAGTTCCCATGGTGATATCTAAACGGAATGTCAAGTTTGAACTTTCTACGATATTTCGTTTTTGAGATATGCTGTTCTCGTACATACATACACACACACACAGACCATTTGCTAAAAACCATTTTTTTGGACTCAGGAGACCTCAAACGGATATTTCCGATGAAAACTCAATATCGAAAATTTGACACGATTACAATACTTCCTCTTACTACGAGTAAGAGAAAGTAAAAATGCATAATAAAAATGAACTAAAACGCATGTGATATAAATATAAAAACATTAAACCAAATCATTAGTATAACTTAAAGTATGAATGCATATGCGACATCATTGGAATTAGGTACACATTTTGTGTTCATTTAAATATTTTTGATGTTATATTTTATTTTTTATCGTGAAATTATAATATGTTAGTCGTTTTGTATATGAATATATTGTTATATTTTTCTATTCCTATGTTCCTCACACCAAATTTTATAGCTCATAATACCTGTTTGTTTTTTTTGTCGAGCCTACAAATTAGAAGAATTGAGTGAGCCAATATATGTGTGTAGCAGGTAAAAGTTGATGAGTCACAGAGGGCTTGAAATTTACTCAATAATTTGTCTATTTTTTTTTTTTTTTTTTTTTTTTAAGAATAGTAAGCTTGAGGTATGTTATGGAATGTAAATTCAGTTTATTTCCCTATAATATCCCTTCCATTCTCTCAGAATTTAGATGTCATCTCTAGCAGGATATACCTACGTATCTGGCAAATAATTTTCTTATTCAAAGGATTTCTTAATTTTTAACAATTGCATAAGCTACCATATTTTTTAACAGCTGCCATAACATTCCATTTATGCGTCACCACTGCATCTGATACGAAAGTATCGGTTAAAATACATCAACCGGAGGGTAATTTGACTGAGTTTTTTTTTCTCGCTAGTTATTCAGTTATTCGCGATTGTCTAAAAAAAAGAAAAAAAGGTTCAAACAATTTTCTTTTTAATTTCCTGCATTATCTATTATTTATCTAATTATCTATTACTTTTATTAGAAACATTTTTTTGGAAAACACTTGATTTTTGAGTTTTTTTTTGGAAATCCTGAACAATAAATAGGTTTGTCTCTTTGAGCTAAGCTAATAAGTTATAAAGAGAGCGCTGTTTATACATTTAAGTTAAACAAATATAACCTCCATAGACTTTATTCAAATGTAATACAAATCACTATTTATATATATAGATAATATTATAATATTTTATAATAATATTTAATTTAATTATATTAATAATGATTTAGTTTAATATAAATATTTATATTTAAATAAAATTAATTGGAATTGTAACAATAATAGTATTATGAGAAAATATGAGCGTTTCACATCAAATTTTTACTTTCTCTTACACCTAAACTAGTAAGAGAAAGTATTCCGATCGTGTCAAATATTGGTAAAATTGAGTATTCACCGGAAATACATGCTTTGAGACCCCTTGGAATGTGAAAATAATAATTTCAACCAATGATGTGATCAAAATATTACAAATACGAAAACACGCAGAAAGCTTAAACTTGTTATTCCGTTTAAGTATTATCACCGCATCTAACACGATAGTTTCAGAAAAAAAAACACTAACCAAATGAGTAACTTTGCGGATTTTTTTTTTTTTTCAGTTAATGCGATTTTCTTGAAAACTGGTCCAACCATTTTTACTTTTTACTTTCTCTTACTCCTAGTAAGAGGAAGTATTGTAATCGTGTCAAATTTTCGATATCGAGTTTTCACCGGAAATATCCGTTTTGAGGTCCCTGAGTCCAAAAAAGTGGTTTTTAGCGAATGGTCTGTGTGTGTGTGTGTGTGTGTCTGTGTGTGTGTGTCTGTGTGTGTGTATGTATGTGAACAGCATAGCTCAAAAACGAAAAATCGTAGAAAGTTCAAACTTGATATTACGTTTAGGTATCACCATGGGATCTGACGGTGCGTTATGTGTCAATATTCCTCAACCGGAAGTACCACTTTACTAGTTGTTTTTTTTACGTTTTTGCAATTTTCTCAAAAATGGCTCCGAAGATTTTCTTTAAACTTGCTATATCAACTACACATACAAAGAGCTACAACTTTTATTTGAAACATTTCTCCAGGAAAATTCATTTAAGGGCACTTCTGGGGGAGGGGTGGGGTTAGGTTTTCATCTTAACTGCTGTTTCAGTATATTAGACAATTCTGTCATCTAAATAATGTTAATTAGAATTAAATATGTTGTTGAAATTCCGAGTTTGAAAAAAAATAGATAACCGGAAGTGCGTTTTTACTGAAATATAATTTTCAGTTTTCTGGTATTTTCTCGAAAATGGCTCCAACGATTTTCTTTAAACCATGTTGTTAACTATACATATAAAGAGCTACAACTTTTATTTGAAACTTTTCCCCTGATAAATTCATTTAAGGGGACTTTTGGGGGTGGGTGGGGTTAGGGTTTTCAATCTTAACTGCTGTTTTCATATTACACAATTCGGTCATTTAAATAATGTTAATTAGAATAAAATATGTTGTTGAAATTCCGAATTTGAGGACAATCGGATAACCGGAAGTGCTTTTGTTTTAACACTTTACTAAATGATGTTTTCACTTTTTCGCGATTTTCTCAAAAATGGCCCCGACGATTTTCTTGAAACTACACATATAAACTAAACATTCAAAGATCTACAACTTTTATATAAAACATTTCTCTGGGAAAATTCATTTAAGGGCACTTTTAGGAGAGGGGTAGGGTTACAGCTTCCTCTAAAGTGGTATCATACTTGATTATACAACTCTATCATCCAAATGAAATTAATTAGAAATAAATCGATTGGCCAAAATTCCGAGTTTGAAGGAAATCAGTAAACCGGAAGTGCCCTTTTACTGAATAGTTTTTTTTCAGTTTTCGACAAATTTCATTAAATTTGGTGCAAAGACTATAAAATATGTTTGTTATAATTTTGAGAACTGGAGTAAGAGAAAGTTGTGTGAGTGTTTCACACCAGATTTTTTTATTTCCTCTTACAAAGAGTAAATAATATTTAAATCACCATACGATCAGAGTAAGAGGAAGTATTCTAATAATGGCCAAACTTTCGATATTGAGTTTTCACCGGAAATATCCGTTCTTAGGTCCCCTGAGTCTAAAAAAGTGGTTTTTAGAAAATATACTCTGTGTATGTGTGTTTTATTTGAATAGTATAGCTCAAAGGAGAAAAATTGTAGCAAGTTCAAACTTGATATTCCGTTTACGTATCATCATGGGATTCGACAGTAGGTTATCTGTCAAAATTTCGCAACCGGAAGTACCACTTTACTAGTTGTTTTTTTTTCACTTTTTTGCGATATTCTCAAAAATGGCTCCAATAATTTAAACTTCGTATATCAACTACTCTTACAAAAATCTAGAACTTTTATTTGAAATATTTCACTGGATAAATGTATTTAATGACACTTTTGTGTGAGAGATGAGGTTAGGTTTTCCTCTAAACTGCTATTTCAGTTTACTGTACAATTCTGTCATCTAAAGAATATTAATTAGAATTAAATATTTGGCTGAAATTCGGAGCTTGAAAAAAATCAGAAGACCAATTAGTGCATTTTTACTGGACAGTTTTTTTTCGGTTTTTGTGATTTTCTCCATAAAAACACCGACGAATTTTATTAAGTTTGCTTTACAAACAATAAAGTTGGTTGTCAATTACAATTTAGAAAACTGGAGTAAGAGAAAGAAAGTTGTGTGAGTGTTTCACCCCTGATTTTTTTTTTTTTTTTTTTTTTTAATTGATTTACTATCTACAAAAAATAGTTCTGATGGAATAGTAACGATAAACTTTTCTCTCTAAAGTACTATCATCAGTGCAATCAATGGTTTGGCCTTCTATATAATATTAATATACATTAGAAGCATTGCAATCAGTACAAATAAATCTAAATTTATAGTACTCATACTGAATAAAAAAGTCATACCTCCAGTCTTCTTGTACAATAACCTAATAGTTGCAGACCATGTTCATTACCTTGGACTTTACTTAGACAAACGACTGACTTATCCCCATACTAGGCTACTTGTAAGATTACTTGACAAACGCTACAAAGTAAAAGACGGACTTTATATCGCATTGCGTGCACCAATTTGGAATTACGGACCAGAACTTTATTGAACCGCATAACGAAACAATATTAACAGAATCCAAACCGTCCAATCCAAGATCCTACGTCGCATCGTCGACTTTCCTTATTAAGTCTCCAATAAAACTGTACATACTGACCACAACACTTCATTTGTCCACCATACTCTAGCGAAATCCAAGTATATTAATTTCCACAATAAACTTTCCCTCCATCCTAATCCTCTTGTTCATAATCTCTCTTCAACATCACTTCCAGAAAATCCTACAAAATGATTGAAGGGTCGTTGGCCTCGCGACCACCTTGGCAACAAATGGTGGTTATCGATTCTGATAACCTATCATTCACGCCAATCACGTCTTATATTTATCATTTTTATATGCTACATGCTTGTAGTTTAAAATTTCAAATGAAAGAAATAAAAAAAAGCATGATAAGAGGCATCAGATGCTCAAGCGGGAGGCAATGTTGTGGCTAAGAAAAATAATTGAGGCAATAACCTATGGAAACCCAAGTGTATTATACAGCAACTACCTCTGCAGATTCAAAGTGAATTGTGTGGGGAACTGGGCTTGGACACCTCAGGGACGCTAAGGTCTAGTCTGAAGAAGTGGTTTTACCTCTTCCCTTACGAGGTTGCAAATAAACTTATTCAAATATTTAGAAAGTGCAGGATATTGCTTAAAAATTTGTAAATATCTAATTTTAAATATAATTAAAAGAAAAAAACAAAAACAAAAAAAAGTCAAAAATGATCATCGTATTTATAAATAATATAATTATAGAACAAGAAAATCAAGTATTATAAATATAATAAATATGTAATGTCATAAGATCGCGTCATAATGGAGAAAGTGCGTCAATCTTGTTATAAGTGTGCAGAGGGTGTGTGTAAAAAGCAAGGCCGAGTATGTGTACCAGAGAGTTAGACACTGTCGAGAACTTCCAGTTCCGCTCACTGTGGGCAGTGATGTCATCTGGTTTGGTCTTCCTTCTCACTCCTTTGTCACTTTCTTTTTTTTCTTCTTTTTTTCTTTTTAATTCTTTTTACCGTTTATTTTTAACTTTAAATGACTCATATTTATAACACACTACAAGTATTTGCAGCTCAGGTTACATTTATTCACTACATTAAAAAATTCTAAAGGAAATAAAAGTGGGCAAGTAAGTGGCTGATGTTACAGTGAAATATTACATCATCTTCATTTTATTTTTATTTAACATAAGTGAAAACTTATGTGGTCCTTAGCAACAGTGTGGCTTTAAAATTCTTAAGAGATCTTCTAAAACGAGGTTAAATCTTAAAATATGAGTTTTCTATCGACTGAACTATGTGAGCATTTATTAACTTTATACATGCGAAAACCTACATATCAGACTTTATAAACTGGCAGACGGTGCATAAAGACTATGATGGCTACAGTTTAAGCAATAAACTGCCCAATTCACCAAGTTTTTTATAAAAATATGCAGTCTAAGAGTCTAAGACAGTCTTTAACCAATCTTAAATAAGACATAAGAGTTCTCAAACGAAATTTACGTATAAAATTATTGAAAAATAATTAATATAAAGTAGTCCCAAGTAAATAATTCATTTCTGGATCATCTAAGCATACGTATTTTTAATATCTGTTACGAAACAACCACACGACTTTTCTTACCGCAATTTACATAGTTATTTATTATTTACTAGCTAAACCCGGCCACGCTTAGCTGTGGCTCAGTCTGATTTTAATTATTAGAGAAGTAAATAGAAGTATTATAGTTAACATAGATTCAGCAAGAAAACACATCATTCAATTTAATACCCTACTTTGCGTTGCTGTGAACTGAAAGGAAAGAAAGAAAAAATGTTTTCAACTGAAAGAATGTTTTTAAGAGCTGAATGCGCTGTTCTACCTCCTTCCATCAACGTAGCAGCATTACCTGAATAAGCAAGTGTTAACACAATATGGCCATTTGAACGGATTTTAGCCAGGATTAAGGAAATTAAGAACGTTTTTTCTAGTTCCACCTGGAGCGTCCAAAAAGTAAATCCATCGGATGGGTTGATCACAGCTTATATGATGGTATCAAATGCTATCTTTTGTCCTCGAAGGAATTTCAGTGTATTTTCTTGGACGAATAGCTGTAAGTCATTTTGGTGTATGATTGCTTTCTGAGCAGTTCTCTCTCGAATGTTGCATTGATCGACCTATTCGGCACTGTTATTCTCAATAGTGGCTACAACTTGCCATACAAAGGATCCTCAATGAAGATTAGCGCTTCATTGTATATTTCTTCTGTGAAATTCAAGCCATGATTACGTTTCTTGACGTATTCTGTGCAGAATATCTTTGGCAGAGAGCGCGCCACGATCGTAACGCGTCTGCGTCTGTCTATTTCTGCCATACTCACAAAACGCTCGGAATTTCCGGTTTCCGTGGGAACTTCGGAATAAAAAGTATATATAAACAAACACTCTTATAGAAATGTACCGTTGTGTAAAAATTTCAAATCAATCCATCGACTACTTTTCGAATTTCGCGGCCACAAACATACGGATGCTCAATTTATATATATATATATAGATTTGAACGGTTATAACCTACTTGTAAATTTCACATGTTACCGAAAATGTATATATCTCCATTCCAAGTATAATATAAAAGTCATACTACAGGTAAACCGATTTTCTTCCAATACGGAATTTTGGCCATACATTAAATTATTTTATTAATATTATGTAGATGATAGAATCGTATAATATAATGATATAACACTTTAGAGGAAAGCATAATGTTAAACATCCCATAGAAAACAACCCTTAAATGAATTTCCCCGTGGAAAATAATAAAAAAAACGTTGTATCACTTTATATGATTAATTGATATATTAAGTTTAAAGAAAATCTTTAGAATCGTGTTTGGGAAAATAATTGCAAAAATGCAGATAAAAAAATGTATTCATTTAAAGTATTCGATCAATTTTGACCAAATTTAATTGTCATGTTTCCTGATAGAACCTTAATATTGAAATATTAACTTTCAACTTCCTGTGATTTTACGTTTTTGTGTTATGCTGACGTCACTGACATACACAGACCAATTTCTAAAAATTCACTTTTTCGGACTAAGGGTAACTTTTGAAATTTTGACACGATCGTAATTCCTCTTCTTATAGCAGTAAGAGAAAGTGAAAAAAAAAAATGATCTGATATACTCACACAACTTTCTCTTACTCCTAGTTTTCCAAATTGTACTTGACAAATTTTTATAGTTACCACATTTAATGAAATTCGTCGAAAACTGGAAAAAACTGTTCAGTAAAAGCGCACTTCCGGTTTACTAATTTTGAGTGAAATTTGGAATTTTGGCTATCAATTTATTTCTAATTAATTTTGTTTGGATGGTAGAATTGTATAATCAACTATGATAACACTTTAGAGAACAACATAACCCCAACCATCCTCCAAAAGTGCCCTTAAATGAATTTTCCCAGAGAAATGTTTCAAATAAAAGTTGTAGATCGTTGTATGTTTAGTTTATATATGATGTTTTAAGAAAATCGTCGGAGTCATTTTTTAGAAAATCGCGAAAATATGAAAAAAATCATTTAGTAAAGTGGTAATGAAATGCACTTCCGGTTGGGAGTGGTTTTCTATTCTATTTATATTTATAGGCGAAAGTATTAAATACGTTGCTGCTCCAGAACATGATTGAAAACCAGCAGAGGGGATGTAGCTCAGTGGTAGAGCGTTCGCTTTGCATGTGAAAGGCCCCGGGTTCGATCCCCGGCATCTCCAATTGTAATATTTTTTTTTTTTAACCAAGCTATACCTAATTAAAATCCGCCCAAAAAGAAGAAAAATGAAAAGTAAATTGTACAGCCGATTTAGCAAGGATGAAAGAAAGAATTTTTTCTTAAAAAGTAAAAATCTGGTGAGAACATCTCACATCTTTCTCTAACTGCAATTAACATAGTTATAATTGCTTGATAGAGCAAGCAAGTATGCTGTTTGTGTGTGTAGTTGATACGTATAACAAATTTGAAGAAAATCGTCGGAACCATTTTTGAGAAAACACACACACAGTCTATTTTCTGAAAACCACATTTTTGGACTCAGGAGAACTGAAAACGTATATTTCCGATGAAAACTCCATATCGAAAATTTGAAACGATTACAATACTTATTAGAGCAGTAAAAGAAGGTAAAAAAACTATATCATATACGTAATTACTTAAAGTAATACGAATTTAGGTTTTAAAAGCCTCCCCAAAAAAATATCCTAATACAATTAATAGAATTTCTCTTAATGCAGTAATCATAAATGACTGACTTACTTTCTTGAAATATGGAAACTGTTTCGTTGACGTTAATATAAATTGATTTTTCTTTTTTTTATTTACTGTTTTAAAATTATATTGAAACTGATTATTTAGAATTATTATATGATTATTATTATTATTATCAAATATCAAGGTAATCTTAAGAAATAAGTACATGAGTACTTCTCATATACACCACTTATGCACTATCATCCCGACGCATTTTTAAATTATTTAAAAGAGAGAAAAAAATTGAAGTACATATTATTGTTATTGAGTGAGGCATGTGTGTGTTTACAGCAGGTAAAAACTAGATGAGTCAGACTAGATTTTCTCAACAATTTGTCATGTTTTTTTTCTATCCCTTTTTTTTTCCTCTCAGAATATTAGCAAGATATAGTAGACTAGCAGGATATTTGTATCTGACAAATAATGTTTACTTATTTTATAAGATTTAATGATAATTAATGATGGGATTTAAAATTTACATAAGAAAAATTGCACTACTTTGAATTATAATATTAATAAAAAAGAAAATTTTTGGCGATTCTTTTATGATGTACAGTGTACTCTCCGTTTATCCGGGCTAATTAATGCTAATAAAGGGGAAAAGGTCATATGATTTTAAAATATATATACAGAATCTGCTTACAATTCTGTAACAGCAAGAGAAGCTCAGCAACCACAGAGAGCAAGAGAAGCTCAACCACTCTCTCGGACTGGAGTGGGAGAGTAGGAGAAGCTGTATAAATATAGCGACGGACAGTCCATGAAACACAGTAAAACACAGTTGAAATCAATTGAGTACAATCCAATCGCTACGTGTCATTCTCATACCACTCTACCTTAAACATTCATCCGTTGTAAAGTCCAGGCAGTCTGTGTCTATTTATTAATATATATCAGTTAACCAGTGTTAACCAAGACTTCTTAACTCATCAAACAAAACCAATTCTCTCCTTCTAACACATCCATAATAAATACATACATTTTAAAAATAATTATAACAAAATTTATGATTGATTGATTGATTGATTGATTTTTTATTTGTTAAAGAATATTCTTATACAAATTTTGAGTCTGGCTCAGTTAATATACAATACAACAAAATAAAGTAGAAAGAAATAATAATAATGCTTACGATTCGAAAAGACAATTAATTACAAGATTAAGTAATTCAAAAACTATTGTAGAAAGGGACGATAAACATAGTCCTTTAAAGAAAATAGATAAACAAATTAAACATTACATAACTTTTCATACAAATAAAATAAAATAAGCAACCCTTAAGTAAATATAAAATCAAACAAAATCGTTCCTTCTTAACATCTCCACTAAATAACAATAAACATCATTTAATTTTACTAGATTGTTGTAATTCAGGATACTCTCCACATTTTGTAAATTATCATCATGAACTATATATCTTTGTATGTAACGCTGGCGGTAGTCACAATAACCAGGACAGATTAGAACAAGATGCTCCAAAACATTGTCTATAACCTTGTTACACAATTTACAAATTTCATCTGCTTTGAAAATATTCATTTTCCCTTTTATATAAAACCTTATAAAGTCATCATTTGCAACCCTCAATTGGCTGACTATCCTTATTTTTTCAAAACTTGTACAAAATTTTATATAATCCTCAGGCTCAAAACATTTAAAATTAAAAACTCTACGATAGAAAGGCAGATAATTTGAGTTAATAATTCTATTTAAATCAACCGATAACAAATTATTATTAAACTTCTGCTACAAGCTCTTCCTGTTCTCTACTAGATATCTTATATCCGACGTAGTAAAATATTTTGGATCTCCCCCATTTTCTGCAAGACATTTTACTTGGCTCACCCAGTTGTAATTGACATCAGCACAGACGGAATCAAGCTTGCAAAGTGCTCTAAAGCAGTGTTTTAACAAATTATTTTCCGGTAATTTCATCAACTTTATCCAATAATTCACCACCCCATTGAACACCTTTGCAGCAACCTGACTTCGTCCCAATTCCAATCGAACCACATAGTTAGGAGTACATTTGGGCCAGTAAAAAAGGGACTTAAGGAACTTACATTGAACGGTTTCCAGGGCGTCAAGATAACGCAGGCTCCAAATTTCGGACACATACAATAAAGTAGATGCCACCATCGCATCAAATAAGGTCATTTTTGTTCCCCAAGTATCCGACCTACCCTTAACCAAAATCTTCCTTACTTTTGCACCGGCCACCGCTGATCTCTGTATAAAATGATCTGAGGCTTGTTTAAATTTACCCGAAGATGAAAATGATACCCCAAGATAAGTATAGTTTCGCGTATAATCAAGCTCCAAATCATGCCAAAGAAGAGGTTTTAGTTTTTTCATTCTTCCCGATTTATGAAATACCAACACTTTAGATTTATTTGGGTTTAATGTTAATGAATTATTACCACAGTATACTTTTAACAAATTTAATTTCTTCTGTGTTTCCGACCAAGAATTACTTAACAAGACAAGATCGTCTGCAAATAGAAGCATGATCACCTCAAGGGAACTGTCAACACCTAGACCAATAGCGCCATTATTCTTAAAATAAGTTACTATATCCGAAATGAATAATATAAAAAGCACAGGGCTAAGGCTCTCCCCTTGTAAAAGGCCTTTTGATATTCCAATTTCCTCGGATAATGTTCCACTAACACTGATTTGCATTGTCGCGTTATCATACAACAGCTTCAAAAGTCTAATCATTTTACCGCTGATACCTAATGCAAACAATTTTCCCCAAAGTAACTCATGCCCTACAGAATCAAATGCTTTTTTAAATCCACAAACACCGCATATACATAACTACCTGGATTTCTAAAGTTAATGGCAATTAGCGACATTAAAATATATATCTGATCCATACAGCTTCTACCTTGCCTAAAGCCTGCCTACTCAACAAAATTTATGATAAAAAGGGAATATCAATTTTAATTTAGTATTTAGCATAACCTCAACTACTAATACGATTATATACAAATATTAATTTACAAACAAAATCTCCCAATTCCTAATATTGTTCCATTTATAACACAATTATAACTTCCAGCAATTAATCAATTTATTGTACTTAAAATTAAATTATAAACTAATAATAAACTATTTTTGAAATAAAGTTTTTAAAATCCAATGTATTTGGAATATAATTGAATGAATTAAATATAAATAATAAAAGGAAAGGAAACAAGATTAAGTTTATTTTCTTGCTATTAAACTATTAAACTATAACCTCAAGTAGAAGATGATCAGCAAATTGTTCATGTATTATTGGAGTTATCTTCTGGACTACAATATAATAATACCCATATACAGCTCTATATTTATGTTAGGGTAATTGGATACAAAATTTCAAGCATCAAAAGAATTGTCAATTTTTTTAATAATTTTATTAATTGCTGAGCTAGTCGTGTGAGTGTTTCACACCAGATTTTTTTTTTTTTTTCATCAATGCACTATAAATACTAATATAGATTTCATAGTAAAGTAATAAACTAATTAAGATTAAAAGGTTAAACTTTAATACAAGTAGAAATAAATAAATAAATAAAAAACCTAGTAGATAGGCAATAAATTAAAATTATGGCCACGACTGGAAAGGGATTATATAGATAGTAGAAAACAGTGATTGCATCCGCAGTGAACGTATACATTGCAGATATATATAAGAAAGGGTCATAAAATAGCGGAGCAGCTCCTTGCAGCAGCAAGCAGCACGTGTCCTCTCTTACAGCCCAGCTTGCCTTAGTTCGAACATTGAACTATAAGGTTACTTTAACAGGGTTTATTGTACTAAGATGCGGGTCTAAATAGGACGTTACTGTGTTCGGTGCACTGAACTTCACATGAATCGAAAGGTGCTATAAGAAGCTTTTCTCGTTTAACTACCTTTTTTTTTTCTTTAAAATACTTATTTCTTTTTTTTTGTTAAACTCATTGACAAAGCATTAGATTAATAGTGATTACTTATTGAGTCTTTTTTTCATACTTAAGTTATGTACATTTAAATTTATTCCTTCAGCTTTTACATCCATCTAGCAATGTCTTTTATCTCTGAAATTTCACTTGTCACCACTAATGAAATATAATTTAGTCCAAAGAACTTTGTTTACGGTCACTCCTAAATTCTTAAAGTGTACATTAAACAATTTTACAATCGAGCTGTGTAATTTAGTTTTTATGCAGATAAAATATTGCACCAGGAGATGTTTTGATCCACATCTTGAGTACACGTCTATATCGATGATTCTGCGAAGGAGCAGGATATTTTATCTGCTTGTTTTAAATTGTCTGCTGCAATCGGAAGGTTAGCATCATATTTTTAGTTGCTAGAGGTATAAATAAAGCACAGGTAGCTATTATTTCAGAACTTCGCCATGTGGAAATTGCAACCGATAATGGTAACAAATGCAAGAACCCAACTAATCACAATTTAACTTATTAACTAATTATAATTTCTGGTAATTATTAAACGTTAATAAAAGTAATTTTGTCCCGCTTTCTTAAAGTAGCAAGTTATAATCATATTAAAGGCTAATGGACTCGCTTTTGATGCCACAATTCGAGGTTCGATTCCCGAGAGGGGTCAAAGATCGTGAAAAAAAGTGGGAAGCTACAGTTGGTGGCGCATCTAGATAGCAAAGGCCGGAACTAAACAGCGAGGGAGCTGCGGCGTGTTCCCCAATACAAATCGCCGTCTGGTAAGCCTTGGCTCTTCATGGGCTGTTGCGCCTTAGGTTTATTTATAATCAGATCAGTAAACATTATCGGTTTTTAAATTGTTATAAATTCATAATTAACAGGATTAAAGCTGTGTAATGAAAACTGTGCCACACATTATCGTATTACTTTCTCTTACTCCTGAAATAATCGTGTCAAATTATCGATATCGAATTTTCACCCGAAATATCCGTTTTGAAGTCTCTTGGGTCCAACAATGTGGTTTTTAAAATTGGTCTGTGTGTGAGTGTGTTTTACAGCATATTTCAAAAACGAAAAATAGCAGAATGTTTAAACTTAATATTTCGTTAATGTGCTATCAGAAGATCTGAGAATAAGTGTTTTGTAAAAATAGTTCAACCGGAAGTGCCATTTAACAGAATTTCGTTTTTTTTTTTTTTGTAATTTTCTCAAAAATGGCTCCAACGATTTCCTTCAAACATTATATGTCAACTACACATATAAAGAGCTACAACTTTTATTTGAAACATTTCTCCGGGAACATTTATTTTAAAGCACTTTTGGTGGTGGGGTGGGTTGAGGTTTTCCCTGGAGTGCTTTCACTTTATTTGTTACACAATTCTATTATCTAAATAATATTAATTAGAATTAAATATGTTGTCGAAATTAACCTGAGAATAAGCTTCTCGTTAAATTCGTTCAACCGGAAGTACCGTTTTACTGAATCAAATTTTCAACTTTTTACTATTTCTCAAAAATGGTTCCAACGATTTTCTTTAAACTTGGTTTATCAACTAAACATTTAATGGGCTACGACTTTTATTTGAAATATTTTTCTGTTTCCTGTAATTTCTACAATTGTTGGGGTTTCATAAACATTGTACAGAGTCCATACTTGCAGGCTCTATCAAGCAATTATAACTATGTTAATTGCAATTAGAGAAAGTTGAGTGATGTTCACACCGATTTTTACGTTGTTTTTTTTCATTAAAGTTTCAATTATGATACAATGTTTTATGATGGAAAAAAATTTCTTTCATCCTGTACAATTTATATTAATCGACTCTTTATATTTAAATTATCAACTTAATAAATCGACTGTACAATTTACTTTTCATTTTTCTGCTTATTGGGCGGATTTTAATCATAGCTTGGTTTAAAAAAAAAAAAAAAAGATTACACTTGGAGATGCCGGGGATCGAACCCGGGGCCTTTCACATGCAAAGCGAACGCTCTACCACTGAGCTACATCCCCTCTGCTGGTTTTTCAATCATGTTCTGGAGCAGCAACGTATTTAATAGTTTGGCCTATAAATATAAATAGATTTTTTTTTTTTTTAAATAGACGTCAGAACAAAATAATTTGAAATCATAATTATTACAGGTGTTAAATTTTGTTGATTCTACTCTTTGTAGACATTCGTAATAATTAAGTTAGCGAGGGAAGTTCAAGAAAATCTTTATTTTCCCATTACTGAGGCAGGCAGAGCATAAATAGGCTTCGCATACTGATAGATTTCCTCCCGTTGCAGACTCGGGGTTATCTGAAGAAGCTGGACCTAAAAAAGCAATTGCGATTCTGGTAGGGAGTTGTATAAAAATATTTGATCATTCCTCCTGAATGACAGTATGCGATGCTACCATGTCGTGTTTTAGGAGGATAAATTCTCTCTAGAATCCAGGATCCTCTCAAATTCCAGGATTTCTTTAAGAAATAAACTTGGAAGTGATCTTATTTGGTCCCGTAGCGGCATCATAGACCTCTTGGCCGTAATGCAATGTTCCCTAAAAAAAATAAATAAAACATAAATCCTTAGCTCAGAATTTTATTACCGCGCATTCATTCTGTCAGTTAACTTATAATGTCAAATATTCATGTATGACTAAGATCATTAACCTAAGAATATATCGATGTAACCTCCCAACTTTCTTTAGTAAAGTTTTAGTTTAGCACAGATGGTGTCACATTCTGTATCAAATTATTCTGTTTAATAGTACTTCCGGTTGGGGAATCATCAAATATAATTTCTTATCAGATTCCATAGGGATACACAAACATAATACTAAGTTTTAAATTTCTGCAATGTTTCGTTTTTAAGATATGTTATTCTCATATACACACACCACTTTTCTAAAAATCATGTTTTCGAACTCAGGCAAGGGGGCGTGTTTCTGATAAAAACTCAGTTTCGAAAATTTGAGTAATACTTCCCTTACAGCAATAAGAGAAAGTAATGTTGAATACAACAATGTAAATTAAAACATGGATTTTTATTATAATTTAAGAATATTTCCTATGGAATCAGCCATTTTGATGGGAGCAGAATTTCTGCATTAAAATATAAATAAACAATAACATACTTTTAAATACAATGATTTTCTTTTATCATTTATTAAACCCAGTTTACATAAATGTAATTTTCAAAAACACAGTAATAATTTGACATTTAATTTTATCAAAATCCTGTTTCAATTGTGTGTAAGTAATTGTAATCAACAGAACATAAGCAGCTTGGTTTTGTGGAGGGGATGTAGCTCAGTGGTAGAGCGTTCGCTTTGCATGTGAAAGGCCCCGGGTTCGATCCCCGGCATCTCCAGGTTATTTTTTTTTTACTTTTATCTTTAAAAAAAATTTTGTCAATCGCATATCTAATTAGAAAAGTGATTTTTATTTCAAAGTTCCTCAGAATTAAATTATAGAAACAGTTATATAAGATTATTGTACTTGAAGGTCAAATGTTTGTAATCACATTATCATTTGGATTTTATAATTTATTTCAAACAATTTGTAATTCTAATGAATTTCTATTTTAGAAAAGATGGAAATTTATACAATTTGATGGAATAAGACTTTTCACTTCCTCTTATTGACAGCTTAAAAATTGGCTGGTCTGTGATCATAAAAATTTTTGGAAATAGGATGTTTATTGGGATACATGATTTAGTGGCCCCCTAAATACGAAAAATGTTTTTAGCGAATATGTATTTTGAAAATGTGTATGTGTTTTTATCCCCTTGAAAGTAACTCCAACAAGGGATGTTATTTTCCACATGCTCGAAAATTACAATAGGTCTTGTTTGCAAATTATTCCTTTCTCCAACTGCTGTTAGAGGAAGTATTACGATAGTGCCAGATTTTCTAAATTGAGTTTTCACCGGAAATACACGTTTTGTGGTCCCCTGGAAAAAAAGAAGTGTTTTTTTTTTAGAAAATCGTCTATATGATGTGTGTGAAAAGAATATCTGAAAAACAAAAAGGAAGTTCAAACTTAGTATTCCGTTTAGATATTAACGCTGCATCAGATACGAAGATTTTGGACAAAATCCATCAACCGGAAGTGCCACTTTATTTAGTGTTTTTTTTTTTTTTTTTAATTTTTTGTGATTTTCTTGAAAACGGCTTCAACTATTTTCTTTAAACATCTTTTGTCAACTAAACATACAAAGAGAGGTACAACTTTTATTTGCAACATTTCTTCGGGAAAATTCATTTAAGGGCATTTTTGGGAGAGAGGTGGGTATATGGTTCCCTTTCAAATACACAATTCTATCATCTAAATAATATTATTTAGAATTAAATATGTTGTCGAAATCTTGTGTTTGAAGAAAATCTGATAACCGGAAACGCGCTTTACTGAAAGTAGTTTTCAGTTTTCTGCTATTTTCAATAAAACGGCTCCAACGGTTTTCTTTAAATTTGATATATGAACTGCACTTACAAAGAACTATAACTTTTATTTGTAACATTTCTCCAGGAAAATTTATTTAAGGGCAGTTTTGGTGGGGAGGTGGGGGTTATGTTTTCCTCTAAAGTGCTATTTTAGTTCATTGATATGATATACAATTCTGTCAACTAAATAATATTAATTAAAATTATATAAGTAGCCAAAATTCCCAGTTTGATGAAAATCGGTTGAGTGGAATAGCGACTTTATTGAATAGGTTTTTCAGTTTTTGTCAGATTTACTGCATAAAAATTCCGACGGTTTTAAATATCAATAACAATTATAAAGTGTGAAGAAAATTTGCCATTTCGCAGTAAGAGAAAGTTATGTGTTGCATAACAGATATTTTTTTATACATTATAATTACTTATTAAAGAGAAATAAATATATACAATAGTAAATATACTTAACTTAAAGAATGTTGGAAATTATTGGTTCTTATAAAATATTATCATAGTTAAATTTTTCTATTGACATTGATATATTTTTAAAAATCATTAACGTTAATATGTTTCATATGATTCATAAATATATTACAGTGTTTGTTGTTCACTAGCTTTCCTTTTTTTTTCAGTTTCCAGTGACCTCCAGTTGTAAATTGATATATCTAATTAGGTGACTCCGGGCTTCTTCAAACTTTTGGCTATCATAGATAATATGACCTGTTTTCTGAATCGATTCATCATTACAAGGACATAAATTAGATGATTTGATCATGGATCGGTGTAAATATTCTCTTGTATCTGACTCGTAAAGACCTGTTTAGAGTTGTGGTGTGAGATAACACAATCGGTGATTGTAGCCGAAGCCTTACAGTTGGAAAAAATTCTCTAGCCAAAGCTGCAGTATCAGGAATAGCGATCTTCATTCACTTTTTAAAAATAAGTAAATCTACATCATAAACTTCCTATACAATCTACATATTATACATAAAAATACCTATCACTTTTAAATGAAAACATTTTCCGTTGGTTTTTTGGGGGGGTTCCGGACAGTAGCGTTTAGCTTTCCTGTGATGTAACAGAAAACAGTATAATTTACGGTTCCTACATCTATATAATATTAATTTACATTTAAAGTTTTGGTAGGATTCCAAATTTAACGTAGATCTTTAACCAGAAGTGTGATTCTACAGAATATGTTTTTTGAGTTTTGTGAATTTTCTCGAAAAACACTATAACCGTTGTGGAAGCTGGAAAACATCAAAAATATTTTTCCGTGATAGCCTGCTTCTTTTTATGGTCATCGACTGGTTTCGGGCGTTCGCCCATCATCAGGATGCTTTTTGTCAAACAATGTAATAACATAGATTGCACAGAGCAAACGTGTTATCACACTGTTTGACAAAAAGCAGCCTGATGATGGGCGAACACCCGAAACCGGTCATGAACACAAAAAGAAGCAGGCTATCAAGGAAAATAAAAGATGGATTTAGGATCTACAGAAATTAGTGATGTTAGATGCCAAATATTATATAGAAAATTGTTGAATGTTCATGGCGCTTTCTTCTGGATTGCATATAATCACTTTTACTACCTGCGTGGGAATGTAATTGTTCCCCGATTAGCTCAATTTTATCCTGGGACAAATGAGTAAATTTTCAAGTTTAAAAAAAAATTGGCATTTTATATTATTATTGTAGGGAAGCGAATAGCTAAGTGGTTAGCGTACTGGACTCCCACTCAAAGGACCTGGGTTCGAGTCCAGCTTGCTACCCTTAGATTTTTTCTTTCTAGGAGCCTCTACAGCTCACTGCCCGGTGACGGACAGTGTTGACTGTAACGAGAGAACACTGTCCGGAGGCCGGCAGTGCACTGAGAAGGATCCGGGCGCCAATGACCATAGATGTTGACGCGCCTTAAATTAAAAAAAATAATAAAAAAATATATTATAATTGTATTAAACAGCAGTAAGATCGTGTGAGTGTTTCATACCACATTTTTTTATTTATTTTGAAGTTCAGTTTAAACTATGTCGCCATGTTCTTTTTAAAAAATATACAATAGGATTAAAGCTAGATTTGGAAATATGATGGCAAAAAAAAAAGGAGAAGGATATTGTACTTGAAGGGTCAAACAGAAACTATTGTGACCCCCTGAAATATACGTACCTGCTCTCACGTCTCTCAATAGAAATCAAACAGAGATAAATGGTTATTTCCAAGGTATTGTAAATATATCCGAATGTAACAAATAGTAGTACACTGCTTTCAAAATGCAGTTTTATGAGTTATTGTTATATTACAATTATATTTTTAGTAAATAAAGATATATTCAACAGTCAGTCGCCTTTCTTTTGACAGATGTGCTATGTTGTTAAAATCCAAATGGTTATCAAATCAGTTTCACCAGACATAAAACTTTACAGGAAAATAACTAATAAATTGTGTTGACGGGAAATCACTGCAATACAATTTGAAATCAAATAAAATGGCCATAGCTCTACGTGTATTTACTTTCTTTTTTTTCTATTCGTACTTATATTGGAAAAATCCAACTATTTCGCTCTATCAGTTACTTCCTCTATTGCTGAAAGAGAAAATATTGCTTTGTGATAAATTTTTAATGTTGAATTTTAATTAGAAATCACTTTTTTGACGTCTCCTAACTATAATAAAAATTTTTTGTGTGCGTATTTGTGGAAGTGAAGAATGAAAGAGTAAAGATTGAACTAAATACCTTAAAAATTAAATCAATAAATAAATAAAATTTTAGAAAAATCTTATGTAAAACTCTTATGTGCTAAGCACACGTAACCTTCAGCAACATTTGCAATCCCTAGAGAAATGGTTTTGCAGATGGAGAATGAAGGTATAACGTCCAAAAAAAGCAAAAATATAACGTTCACTCTTAAGACATGCCATTTGTCCCCCAGTTCATATGAACCACATCTTATTACTATGCGTTGATACAATTAAATCTAGGACTCTATATAGACAAACGCCTGACATGGAACCCACATACAAGACAGAAACGAAACGAAGTAAAAAAAAAACGTTACAGCCTACTCAAGCGACTACTAGACAGACGCTCAAAACTAACTTTAAACAACAAATTACTTATCTACAATCTCCTATTAAAACCAATTTGGACTTACGGACTCGACTCGGAGTTATAGGGCTCAACCAAGTGTTCTAACATCCACCGCCTCCAAACCCTACAATTCAAAATACTCCGATGTATAACCAATGCTCCGTTTTACGTTTCTAATCTGACAAGACATTCCGATCTCCAGATTCCATTTATTAAGTGACCTGGTCCAAATACGTTACCGCAAATTTCACACCCGTCTCGCAACATCATCACAATCCATTAATTCAATAACTTTTCTCAGCAGCCATTCCAGATAACCCTCCTCGACGACTGAAGGCGGCAGAGGCCTCGTGATCCCTTATAAGTGCGCAGCGAAATAATGTGGAGGGTCACCACTGGGTGATTTCTCCATTCCCGTTATTGTAAGTCATCTCATTTACTTGTTGCTGCTTACGCAAGCGTAAGAAAAAAAAATTGCAGTTAACAAAATTATAATCGACAAAGTTTCTTCAAACTTATAAGTTTTACTAAATATTTTGTCTTCAGTTTTATATCAATGGGAAAATCTAAAGTTAATATTAAAATGACTTTATTGAGTCTTTCCGAACCCCAAAAACTTCTTTAAATGAATTTTTTTGGAAAAAAAGTTACAAACGAAAGTGATAAATTAGATCTTTATATGCACAGTTAGTGCATCAAATTTAATGAAATATTTCAGGGTTTTTATGAATCGCAGAAACTGAAAAATCCATTTAGCAAAGTGGTACTGATTCCGGTTGACTGATTCTATTTGAAACCTTATTCTTAGATCCCATGCTCGCACTTAAATTATGCTACAATACAATTATGAAGTGTTGTAAAATAGATGTTGAGCTCCGGCCATAAAAAAAAAAAAAAACTCTTTTTAAATTTTCACTGACGTTTCGGCAAATTTATTGCCTTCTTTTAAGGGTAAAAAATTTCTTATTTGAATATCTTAAAAAATCTGGTGTGAAACACTCACACAACTTTCTCTTACTCCAGTTCTCAAAATTATAATTGACAAATTTTATAGTTTGTGTACCAAATTTAATGAAATTTGTCGAAAATTGAAAAAAAACTATTCAGTAAAAGCGTGCTTCCGGTTTACTGATTTTCTTCACACCCGGAATTTTGGCCAACTATTTATTTCTGATTTGGATGATATTTGAACTATTTAATTTCATTTGGATGATAGAGTTGTATAATCAAGTATGATACCACTTTAGAGGAAGCTGTAACCCTACCCCTCTCCTAAAAGTGCCATTAAATGAATTTTCCCAGACAAATGTTTTACATATAAGTTGTAGATCTCTGAATGTTTAATTTATATGTATAGTTTCAAGAAAATCGTCGGGGCCATTTTTGAGAAAATCGCGAAAAAGTGAAAAAATCATATTTAGTAATGTGTTAAAACAAAAGCACTTTCGGTTTTCCGATTTTTCTAAACTCGGAATTTCAACAACATATTTAATTCTAATTAACATTATTTAAATGACCGAATTGTGTAATAACCTGAAATAGCACTTTAGAGGGTAACCCCCCCTACCCCACTCCTCCCCAGTAGGCCTTGAATCATTTTTCCCCGAGAATGTTTCAACATAAAAGTTGTAGCTCCTGGTATTGTAGTGTGATGTAGTATCGTTGAAAGAAAATCCTTGAGCATTTTTTGAGAAAAAAAAACGCAAAAAAAGGTACAAAGTCCAACTAGTAAAGGTGGTACTTCCGGTGAGGAATTTTTTGACAGATAAAAATAACGCACGTCCCCAGATCGCATGGTGATACCTAAAACAACGAATATTGAGTTTCAGTTTTTTTCTAAACGGTTTTTCTTCGTTTTTGATTTATCTGTTCACGTGCACACAGAGGCCATTTGCTAAAAACCACTTTTTTGGACTCAGGGGACCACAAAACGGATATTTCCGGTGAAAACTCGATATCGAAAATTTGACACGATTACAATACTTCCTCTTACTAGGAGTAAGAGAAAGTAAAAAGTACAGTTTAACCGGTGATATATCATCAACATTTGGTGGTGGCATATTACAGGTTAAACTGTAGTTTTTAAGATATTCAAACAAGAAATTTTTTACCTTGAAGAAGGTAATAAATTTGCCGAAACGTAGGTGAAAATTTAAAAAGAGTTTTTTCTTTTTCTTTTTTTTATGACCGAACCTCAACATCTATTTCACAACATTGAATAGAACGATCGTAATGAATACTAAAACACTAATTATAAATTTTGAACTTTTTGCGATTTTTTTTTTGCTTTTTTAGTTATACTGACCACATACGAACACACACACACACACAGACAAATATCTAAAAATCACTTTTTTCCGACTCAAGGGTCCTCAAAACGTTTATTTATGCTGAAAACTGGATTTCGAAACTTTGATACGATTACAATACTTCCTCTATTAGTGAATGTAATAAACGTCAATTGCGGTCAACGGTAATATCTAAATGGATGCCAAGTTTAAGCTTCCTTTTTGGTTCACATACACAATCACATCACATAATAGGCCATTCGCTAAAATGATTTTCTTTCGATTCCAGGAGACTTCAAAACATTGTATTTTGGGTGAAAATTCAATTTTGAAAATTTAACGTGATCTGAATACTTCCTTTTTCAAGGAATAAGAGTAAAGAAAAAATCTGAAGTGGAAGACTCATACAACTTTCTCTTACCGCAATTCTCATAGTCCTAAGTGATAAAATTGTGTAGAAACCTTGAACTTTTACAAAATAATTAGTTGCCTTTTAATATTACACAGTTAGCAGAATGTACACTAGAGTAATGGCCACTTCAAAGGGTTCAGAGAGTAAGCTTATCTCGAAACAGCTTAAAATGATTTTTTTTGGGGGGGGAAAGAAAAACGTTTCAAATTTAAAGATATCTCGTCTGGTGACATTATCGAAAACAATTTTTAATATCTAAAAAAAATTCACACATCTGGTCAACTGATTTTTCTTCAAACTCGGTAATAGCACACATTTAATTCTCGTTAATTTTTTGCATAGATAGAAGTACCGTCACATATTCTGATGAGACACCTTAACAACATTCCCCCCCAAATTTCCACAGAACATTTTCTAAAAGGAAATTTCCCAGTAAAATGTTTCAAATACAAGTGATAGACCTACATGAAAATTGTAGGTATACAAAGTTTAAAGAAAATTATAGCAGCCATTTTAGAGAAAATCGTGGCGGGGGGGGAATGAGAAAATAAAAAACAATGTATTGTCGGTAGTCTTGTTAGATCCCTTTATGACATGCAAACGGAATGTGAAGTTCAAACTTCCTGCGATTTTTCGTTTTTGAACTACAAACTGTTTATACTATTTTCAAGAAATAACGTCTTCTGACTCAAAAAGAATCTTAAAACATATATTTCTAATGAAAATTGAATTTCGAAACTTTGACAAGATCATATTGTTTTCTTTAACCAGCAGTAAGTGAAAGTAAATAAAACAGAGAGTAAAGATGGGAGAGAACAACAGTTTGTATAATAAGATATAAATTGAACATATGTACACATGTGCTGTGCTTATGAAAGTGTACAACCATAGTAATTAGTAATAATAATAGGAAGTGCGTATGGGAAAAGTTATATGTGGGTCAGTGAACGTCATCTATTATGACTCATCCCTAACCACCGGAGGGAGGTACTTATAGGGCTATACCTGTAGGTACCTCACTTTGTATAACATCTACTATTTCTAGGCTAATACCCTTTCTATAATTCATTTTAAATAGTAAAAGTTTTTGTTAAAAGATTGTAAACTTTAATCTAATGATTTATTAGGCAAAAATTAGTTTCTTTTCTAAAATTGTATACAATCTATTTTTCATTTTGATATACTTTACTTTATTAAATGTTTTTAATTAAGAAGTACGTATTTTGCAAGATTTTGGGCTTAGAATTAAAAGAAGTGTATATAGGAAAACAAAATAAATTTTAATTTAATATTAATATTTGCTCTTAGGTAGATTTAGGTTTTTCTAGAACAATTAGTGTCTCACAAATTTGTATTTTTCGTAAAAGAAATTTTTGAGATCGTGTCAAATTCACAAATTTGTTTTTTTTTTTGTTTTTTTTTTTTTTTACCGGAAATACATGTTTAATGGTCCCTTGAGTTCAAAAAAAGTGTGTTTTACCGAATGTTCTGATGAATGTGTACGTGCGTCTGTGTCTCTAAAGAACAAAATATCTCAAAATACAAAAAAACACAGGAAGCTCAAATTAAATATTCTATGATAATATAGTTTTGGTTAAAATCCGTTCACCGGAAGTGCCACTTTTGGGATTTTTTTTTTGTATAGTTTTTTGCGATCTTCTCGAAAATGGTTCCAACAATTTTCATTAACTGCAAATTTTTTGTTTTTCTACTACTCACAACCTAAGTCTCTTTTAATTGAAGCTATGTTTTTTCCGGGAAAATTGTCTATTTGGGAACCAAGTTAAGCCCATGTTAAAGTACCACTAATACAATCGTATGATTCTGACACCTACATTCAACTTTATTTCTCGTTTTTTAAGTTTTTTCCATCATTTTCTCTAACACTCTACAATGATTTGCTGCTTTAAAAATTAAATCTTTAAAACCTGTAATCGCTTTTTCACATAGACCTATGAGTGGTATCACTTTTAATAATTTTAACACACTCCTCCGCTAGTGGTTCTGAGGGCAATCTAATGACGTTAATTTAATATATGAGGTTTTATTATTCAAAATATTGGCGCTTGCTCAGCCTCGCTGCAATGTTATCATTAACACTTCAACATCATTTCATCATTCACTTTCAACATCTCTTTATTTATATTAGGCGAAGTACAAGTTTACTTGGGGATAGCGATCCCATGGGCTCAGTACCTCAGCTCAGTACTCCATGCATTTCGTAAGAAGAGTATACAATACACTTTAAACTACATACACTCTACACATTACAGACAAGGACAAACACAGTATACAAACTAGGGTCTCCGTTCCTAGTTAATTGGCATACGCCAAGGGAGAAGGAAAGAATTAGCTCAGTGGTAGCGCGCTGGACTAGCAACGCGGAGGGCCCGGGTTCGAATCCAAGCATGCTGCCCTTAGATTTTCTCTTCCTAGGAGCCTCTACAACTCACTGTCCGCTTATGGGCAGTGTTGTCTGTAACTAGAGAACACTGCTTGGAGACCGGCAGTTCACCGAGAAGAATCCGGAGTGGGGGAAGGGCACAATAGATCTTTCCGGTCGCAGTGCAATAATCCTCTACAACAATTCACAATCTACAACTGGATCATCATATAGACTGTTTTATAAACTGAAGGTATTATTGAGATTTTACTAATATTTGGTTTGTATTAACTATAATTAAATGTTTATTTCTATTTTATTAAAAAACTTTATTATTCTTCAGACAATTATAAAATAAATCACGAGTTTAGATTGAAAAATTGATGAGTGATGAAAGCAATGCCGTTTATTTGATTTTTTTTTTTGAAAGTTGATCCAGATCACTAAACAAGGTTGGCGACCACTGTTCTATAGTATTCTATAGATTCGTAAGGTATTTTGAAATAGCACTTTAGAGGGTGTGGGTCCAGCAACCCAAAAATTAATTTTTCTAGAAAAATGTTAATCTATTCAAATAACAGTGGTAGATGTATGCATATTATTATAGGCTGTCGGCCTGGGACGTAAGCCTATGCAGCTTTTATCTACCGTCCCACTGATTTCCCCCCTTAATAAATCTCCCCGGGTAGTCTGCCGGTTTGTCTACAATATCCTAAAATATCTTTCAGCTCCAACCCTCCCAGGCGATCCCGCAAGAATGATGCCCTCCCAAATACACGAAACCTGGTACCAGCGAAAGAGGGCCACTGATATAGATACACCGTTTCTTCCCATCATCGCAGTTCTGACATATAGGACTAGACATCCTCCCTACATTATGCAAATGACTAGCCACTCATGTGTGTGCAGTCACTACACCTACTAAAGTCCTCAGTCTTATCCTACTAAGAGACAGGAGGTAATCTGAAACCCACTGCTTAGCCACATTGATGAATCTTTTAGCCTGGAGGCGTGTCCTTCCAATATTTCTCTAAAACTCTCATCTTCCAAAGTCTAAAACCGGAACCGTTTCTGTGAAACTCAAGAAAGTCAGAACCAAAACAATAAAAAACTTGGGTAAAGTTGACTTCCGGTTAACTGATTAGCACTGAAATCTTTGTGTCCTAGATGTAAAAATGAATAACGATATCAAGTTTGAGTTTCCTAGAGATGTTTACCTAGATTAGTACATAAACACAAGGTAATTGCTAAAAATATATTTTTCCTTACCCAATTTCGAAAATTGTCAACATCACAGTGCTTCCTCCAACAGAGCAGGAAGAGAGAAAATAAGAATATTTTATCTCTGACAACAAAGTTCCAGTATAATTTTTTAAAAAATTCACCGTTGAATGCAATGTTAAATGAGTGACAAACTTCTCAGATTAATAGTTTTTTAAAGAATAAATTTCCTTCATCAAGAGGGCGGCTCCTACACGAGAAAGAACGTAGCCATCAATATACCAATTGATGGAACATAGTAATTTTGGATAGTAAAACAAAAACAAAGGAGTTTCATATCTATAATAAAAAAAAAAGAAAAATACACCAGAAAATATCGATTTTATTTAGAAATTAATGCTAGTACCTCACAAACGCACATGTCCTAATAAACACATTTACGTCAATAAATATACCGTTATAAGAATTTTTTAAAATGAGTAGTTTGATGTTTTTCCCCGGTTGTTGTCATTGAAAATGTACCACCAACTATTTTGCCAGGTTTCCAGCTAGTCTTTGTATTACTATAAATGGTTAAAAAAAAAAGTAAGGTGGTGATTCTTTAAATTGACGGAATTCCCCATTGATATATAACATCCTATTCTAATCTAGTGACCCAAAAATCATAGTTGTCCTAATTTTCTTAATGATATTATTATTCACACATTATGCAATAAGTTTGGTAATGACCAATCTATTGTCCATTAATATATTAACATCAATTTGTTTTATGAATAAGAAAGTTATTATTATAAATGGCTACTATCTCTTTTAGTTGAATGTTATTAGATTTTTGTAATCAACGTTTTAAGTAAATAATTATGAAATAGTACAAAAAGGAGAAATTTTTTTATCATTTGTTGTAGTTAATTTGGAATCAAAATAAAATATGATTTATTATTATTAAATAGGGATGCCTAGTGGCATGGGGCCTAAGCCTATATGGCTTTTATCCCCCCCGATACCCCCAAACCCCTTAAATAATCAATCTCCCCCGGTAGCCTGCCGGTCAATCTACAATATCCCAAGATATCCTTCAACTCTAACTCCCCAACAATCCTGCGAGGGTGGTACCCTCCCAAAATACACGATACCTGTAGCATCGAGAACGGGACACTGACATGAACTAGTTGAGACACCGGTTTCCCTAACTACCATCATCACAGTTGCTGACCAAATGGGACCTATACGTCTCCCTATATTAAATAAGTGACTAGACACCCAAGCGTGTCCAGTCACCAATCCAACCAAGGTCCTCAGACCTGTCCTACTAAGGGACAATTCAAAATTCAAAATTAACCACACTCCTGGCCACCGTACCTAGCGCATAGCGCCAAAACCGGTGCCTATGGTCACTTAGCCTTGCCTACTATGTAGGCAAGTTTCTATCCCTGCCACGTGGAGGCGGACCTCTACAGATTCGTCTAGTCCGGCGCATTACCGCTACTTCTCGAACAAACTGAACAGTCTTTAAAATTTTGAGCACTTTTCACTAGCTCTTTGCATTCTCCCGGCCAATTCTCTCCCCTCCTTTTCAGCTTGAATTCCATATGGATTCTTGCCTCGTCGAGGAGAGAACATCGGAAGAGAACGTGATGCATTGTATCCCGTTCACCGCACTCGCAATTCGGGGAATCTTTCGAGCCCAACTCATTGAGCTTAGAATTGAACTCACCATGGCCCGTGAAATATTGCGTTACGGTTTGGGATAGCTCCAGCCATCGTATCGATAGCCTGTGATGCAAATTTGGGAAGAACTCATCCTTCCAAGGGACAGAAACTCCCTGCTTGATTCCTTTTATAAATCTTTTAGCTTGGAGGCACCCCTGCGTGCCCCCCCAGCATTTCTCCAAGACTCTCGCCTACCAAAGACTAATCTGTTTATCGCGAAACCTCTTAGTGACGGCAAGGCTTGTTTCAAAGGACCACATAATAGTAATGATGATCCCTCCCTAGCCAACTAATCCGCCCTCTAATTGCCCTCTATTCTCGCATGTCCGGGTATCCAATAGAGACGCACCTTACCCTTCCGCGCTAAGGCATTAAGCCCTTCTCTTACATTCTCTCACTGATTTCGAGCTCCACCCTCTGTGCGGCCTGACTATCGGAGAATATCCGCACCTCTTTAATCTCTCCTTGCCACTCCATCATAAGGCGGCAGCATCAATAATGTCCACCACCTCGGACTGGAAAACAGTGGCCAAACCTCCCAAGGCCACCGAACTCTCCCTGTCCACCTCCTGCAACAATGCTCCAGCTCCTGACAGGCCAGTCCCCTCCTGCCTAGAGCCATCTGAATAACAGCGGATAATGCCGTTACCCGCCTCCGTTAGCCTCGTAAGCTTATTATCCCCTGGGCTGCCAATACTAATCTCGAAATCCCTCTCAAAGTTTAGATAGCAGAAATCAGTTTACTCGCCAAATCTCATCCGCAATCATAGTGTAATCCCCCCGAAAGGTTCTCACCCATTCTCCCTTACACCTCATTCTGAGATAACTCTTCATCGCTTCACCCACAACCACATACTGAAGAGGGGTTAGCCCCAGTAACATCTCCATTGCCGCCGTCGGTGTCGTTCTCATCGCACCAGTGATATCCAAACAGGCCGTGCGCTGCACTCCTTGCAGCTTCTTGCTGTTCCTCCCTACCAAGGAACTAGTCCACCATGCCACTGCAGCATAGAGTATCCTTGGGTTCACCAACTTGTCATAAATCCAATGAAGGCCTCGGGGTAAAATATGATTTATTAAATCAATTATTTTGACTGACGATTCTTCTACTACAGTCCAGTCAATGCATAAGATACCTACAATAATTTTGATGTCTATGTTTCATGTGTACGTTTAGAGAGATACTGCGTACTTATATACGCTTTTGAGTATTTCTTAATTGTTATTATTCCTGCAAGAAAGGCAATTTGATTTTTCTTAAC